>PIJE02002444.1:2500-7500 GCA_002895965.2 Coryphaenoides rupestris | reverse complement strand
ACCGATGTGCAACAGAACAATACGAAGAATCAGAATCTCCACAATATTAACAGTATTTACAGCAAATAGATCGTCATGAATCTACCACATGTCGCTCATGTAGACGGTGGTCCCTCTCTGTCCGATATGTATTTTACATTTACCACACGATGATATTTACATCATACATTTAGAATCTGATACCCAGAACGGCTGCGCGCCGATCAGGTCAACCTGAGGTACAACAATTCATCCGCGTTTTAATTCTCTGTCCCTCAGTCAGGTCATCGCGGGTCAGCTCTCTCTCATATAACGTTCACACACACACACACACACGCACACACACGCAGACGCACACACACACACACACACCGTACTTGCAGGCACCACGGCGCTGTTAAATGCTTGATCCTGATTGGTCAATGATGCTCCTCGAGGTGTCCTGTAATTGACCAATTACAGGACACCTCTGCCTTCCCTTCTGAATCAATGCGCTACAAATTCAACATTAGCAACGACGGTCAAATGCAATCCTTGTCCGCCAAATGTTTCCTTGACAACACAACAACAACAACACGACGACGGTAAGTCGATTAAAAAAACTCCAGAGTGTCCTGTTATCGTAAAAAATACGTACAATTGGTTTATTCCATGATTCCTTATATTTTATTCTCGTGTGTAAAGTGTTGAGTGTTTGGTTAAAGACTCGGTGGATGACTTCTAATAAACCTGTGGCTTTGGGGAACTCTGCCCATCTAGCCAGCGGTCTCCGGTTAGCCGGCACAACGCCTCAACAATCAAGGGACATTTGTGTTAATTGTAAAAAAATGTCAGCGCGGTAGCAAAATCGTAACTTGACTCGGCCTGCGAGCCATTGGACCAAAGGACCGAGATAAGCGGATAATGGAAGCATGTGACGGAGACTTGAGAGAGCGTGGAGCTCAGAACAGCAAATTCAATTATCATGTTAGGATTCAGCATGAAAAACAATCTATCCTAGAAATTAGAGGAACACTCCTCGTCAAATGACTTGCGTTAGCCGCGCGTCTTCTTTGAGGCTTATCAAATGTTTACAAAGGGCTTAATGTGCTCAAATGCAATCGGCGAATTCATCGGTTCTCCGTGTCGCCGTCTGCACCCCGGGCACCCTGGTGGGCGGAGCCTCTGTGACACGGAGAGTCCAGCGTGGAGGCGGAGGCGGAGCTCGGAGCTCGGAGCGGACGAAGCCTCGCTGACCTCCTCCGAAGGTACGATGCAGTCCGGCACACTCCGAGCTGCTGAACGGAACTCTAAGGTACACGACATTAATGGCTGGTGGAACAGAAGAAGAGTCTGTGTGCCTGTAATTGTGTCTTTATACTCTGAGCACCCAAGTACCCAAGTAGAATAGAATAGAACTTTATTAATCCCGAAGGAAATTCTTGTGCCAGGTTGCGAAGTAGGAACGAAACCATAACCATCCTAAAATCGTACGATAAGATTCTAGATTTTGAGATTGAGTTTGAACTGGAAGTGCGGAACACTGCACCGCGCCTCTCCGAGTCTGCATGCAGAGAGGCGACGGGAGTCAGAGTCTATATCTGGTGAAGGGAGTCAGAGTCAGGGGAGTCGGACTGCTCCCCCTCCTCCTCTCGCTCTCGCCAGAGCAGGTTTGACGAATGGCCTGCCCTCATCTGCACGGGTATAAATGGTAATGCCCTGGACATGAAATAGTAATGATGATATAGATTAGCACGGGGATGCTCCACCTCATGCTATGCAACTTCTCTGGACGGCGGCTGGTAGAACAAACATTCAAGATTCAAGATTCAAGATTCAAGATTCAAGATTCAAGATTCAAGATTCAAGAAGTTTAATCGTCACATACACATACAGGATGTGCTGAAATGAAACCGATGTGCAACAGAACAATACGAAGAATCTGAATCTCCACAATATTAACAGTATCTACAGCAAATAGATCGTCATGAATCTACCACATGTCGCTCATGTAGACGGTGGTCCCTCTCTGTCCGATATGTATTTTATATTTACTACATTTACATTTACATTTAGGGCATTTGGCAGACGCTTTTATCCAAAGCGACTTACAAAGAGTACATTTGTTGAAGGAGAGGCAGCAATACTGTCCGATATGTATTTTACATTTACCACACGATGATATTTACATCATACATTTAGAATCTGTTCCCCGGAACGGCTGCGCGCTGATCAGGTCAACCCGAGGTGCAAAAATTCATCCGCGTTTTTAATTCTCTGTCCCTCAGTCAGGTCATCGCGGGTCAGCTCTCTCTCATATAACACACACACACACACGCACACACACACACAGACACACACACACACACACACACACCGTACTTGCAGGCACCACGGCGCTGTTAAATGCTTGATCCTGATTGGTCAATAATGCTCCTCGAGGTGTCCTGTAATTGACCAATTACAGGACACCTCTGCCTTCCCTTCTGAATCAATGCGTTTACAAATTCAACATTAGCAACGACGGTCAAATGCAATCCTTGTCCGCCAAATGTTTCCTTGACAACACAACAACAACAACACGACGACGGTAAGTCGATTAAAAAACTCCAGAGTGTCCTGTTATCGTAAAAAATACGTACAATTGGTTTATTCCATGATTCCTTATATTCTATGTAAAGTGTTGAGTGTTTGGTTAAAGACTCGGTGGATGACTTCTAATAAACCTGTGGCTTTGGGGAACTCTGCCCATCTAGCCAGCGGTCTCCGGTTAGCCGGCACAACGCCTCAACAATCAAGGGACATTTGTGTTAATTGTAAAAAAATGTCAGCGCGGTAGCAAATCGTAACTTGAACTCGGCCTGCGAGCCATTGGACCAAAGGACCGAGATAAGCGGATAATGGAAGCATGTGACGGAGACTTGAGAGAGCGTGGAGCTCAGAACAGCAAATTCAATTATCATGTTAGGATTCAGCATGAAAAACAATCTATCCTAGAAATTAGAGGAACACTCCTCGTCAAATGACTTGCGTTAGCCGCGCGTCTTCTTTGAGTCTTATCAAATGTTTACAAAGGGCTTAATGTGCTCAAATGCAATCGGCGAATTCATCGGTTCTCCGTGTCGCCGTCTGCACCCTGGGCACCCTGGTGGGCGGAGCCTCTGTGACACAGAGAGTCCAGCGGAGGCGGAGCTCGGAGCAGGACGAAGCCTCGCTGACCTCCGCCGAAGGTACGATGCAGTCCGGCACATCCGAGCTGCTGAACGGAACTCTGAGGTACACGACATTAATGGCTGGTGGAACAGAAGCAGAGTCTGTGTGCCTGTAATTGTGTCTTTATACTCTGAGTACCCAAGCACCCAAGTAGAATAGAATAGAATAGAATAGAACTTTATTAATCCCGAAGGAAATTCTTGTGCCAGGTTGCGAAGTAGGAACGACACCATAACCATCCTAAAATCGTACGATAAGATTCTAGATTTTGAGATTGAGTTTGAACTGGAGAGGCGACAGAAGCGCGGAATACTGCACCGCTGCCTCTCGGAGTCTGCATGCAGAGAGGTGACGGGGAGTCAGAGTCTATATCTGGTGAAGGGAGTCAGAGTCAGGGGAGTCAGGCACTGCTCCCCCTCCTCCTCTCGGTCTCGCCAGAACAGGTTTGACGAATGGCCTGCCCTCATCTGCACGGGTATAAATGGTAATGCCCTGGACATGAAATAGTAATGATGATATAGATTAGCACGGGGATGCTCCACCTCATGCTATGCAACTTCTCTGGACGGCGGCTGGTAGAACAAACCCCCCCCCCCCCCCCCTCCCCCTCATATCACCATACGTCTTTGTCAGGTTTGCTGCAGAAAGATATGAACTATAAATATTATACTCTCTGCATTGATTCTCTGATGCAGAAGAAGCTACACGTAGCTTGTTACGTAGCTACACGTAGCTTGTTCCAGACCCCCTCGTTCCCGGGGGTCTGGATGTCCCCGCGTCCCACCAGGGGACCTCAAACCTCTGGCTGCCGGGTCCTAACAAACAAAGGGCCCATTCTCCGGTGTGTGTTGCTCTTCTTCACCAGCCGGCCCCCGGGGGGGAACCAGCGGGGCCGGGCTGAGACCCCCGTATTGTCCGGCGCAAAACCACATATTACATTTGCCCCGCATAAAGCCAAGCTATTGAGCGGCGGCGGAGCATTCCTGCGCTGGGTCAGCCGTGTGTGTACATGGGCTGGGCACACACGCGAGACAAAGCCTGCCAGTCAAGGATAATATTGAGGAAGTTACACACATTCTGGGCCCCGCGACGCCGCGTTCCGTCCGCTTTACGACGATCTCGCCGCTCTCTCTCTCGGGGGGGGGGGGGCGGGGGGGGCCGATGGCGATGGAGTCGCCGGTCGCCTCGCCGGCCGTTGCTCTGCAGCGGCGGCGGTCCGTAGCTGGGAGCGATCCCAAAATGTCTCCCTGCATATGTAATGTTTTGCACTTCATTAGGAATTCTGGATTTCCCCCCCCCACCCCATCAGGAATGTCAAGTCGGAGGGCCGAGAGACTCAGAGAGCCCTCTCTCTCTCTCTCCGCACGGCTAACAATTAACAATGAATAATAAAGAAAAGGAAATCTGTGATTGGAGCCGCGCCACGGTTCTGCGGTGATTCATCATCTCTGTATTAAAATAGTAAAGGAGCCAACATCTATCAAGTCATCTGGGAACTCAGGGAGGCTTCAGTTATCCTCCACCGACCATCATATGGCTCTGATGTTATGATGAGAGAAACTCTCCGGACGTACAGAAGTTATCCAGGCTGCCTCTCACACTGTCTCACACACACTCCACCGCCGGCTCATCCAATCAAACATCACTTGAGCAATAAAAGATTGAGATTGAGTTTGAGATTGTATTAGCAGTTCAGAGGCAAGACGTTGAACATTGAGGATGTGTTCCGAATCGTTTGGTATCCGTCTGACCAGAATCACCTGCCGCCCATAAGAACAGAACCAGTTCACCATTAGAGCTGTAATCTGACAACAGAAACCCCATGACGA
>PIJE02002443.1:54290-64290 GCA_002895965.2 Coryphaenoides rupestris | reverse complement strand
TCTTATCTTCAGGTACCACAGTGATACATTGCTGCCTCTCCTTCGTAAGTCACTTTGGATAAAAGCGTCTGCCAAATGCCCTAAATGCAAATGTAAATGTCAGTCGAGGAAGAGTCCTCCACTCTGACCTCCTCTCTCTCCTCCTCCTTTGACTCATTCTGTACACTTACCTCCAGACCAGCACGAGCCTCTCCTCCACCTCCCTGGCTGTCCGAAACTCTGCGGGCTTATAGAACAGAAAGAAAGAAATCTGACTCTGCTGGTGATCTCTCTCACTACCGCCACCTCCTCTCACATTTCACCTCAGCTGTGTCAACAGCCAAATCTGCCTTTGACCATCCAAAGATCAACTCTTCCGCCTCCAACCCCAGGAAACTTATTTCCATGTTCTCCTCCCTCCTCAATCGTCCCTCCCCTCCTCCTCCCTCCTCCCTCCTCCATCTCGGCTGATGACTTTGCCACCTACTTTACAAAGAAGGTGAAGGACATTACCTCCTCTTTCACCCCTGCTTCTTCCCTCCCTCTCACCCTTCACCCACCCCTACCAGCCTTACCTGCTTCAACCCCCTCTCCTCTGAAGAAGTCAACAGGCTTGTGACATCCAACCATGCCACCACCTGCCCCCTTGTCCCAATCCCATCCTCTCTGCTCCAAGACATCTCGGGTGACATGCTTCCCTTCCTCACCACCCTAACTAACACCTCCCTCATTTCAGGCCAGACTGCCTTCAAGACCGCCAGAATCAAGCCACTCCTCAAGAAACCCACCCTGGACACCACCGACGTCCGAAACTACAGACCTGTATCGCTCCTATCATTCCTCTCCAAAACCATAGAACGTGCTGTCTCCACCCAACTATCATCCTATCTCTCCCAGAACAACCTGCTCGACCCTCATCAGTCAGGCTTCAAAGCGGCGCACTCCACAGAGACGGCCCTGCTCGCAGTATCAGAGTCCCTTCGCAACGCCAGAAGCTCTTCCCTCTCATCCGTGCTCATCCTCCTTGACCTGTCCGCCGCTTTCGACACAGTGAACCACCAGATTCTTCTCTCCACCCTGGCAGAGCTTGGCATCACTGGAACTGCGTTATCCTAGTTCACTTCCTACCTGACAGATCGCACCTATCACGTCACATGGAATGGCTCCCTGTCCAGACCTTGCACCCTTGACACCGGAGTACCCCAAGGCTCAGTACTGGGACCCCTTCTGTTTTCTTTATACAGTAGATCTCTAGGCTCTGTAATCACATCCCACGGCTTCTCCTACCACTCCTATGCTGATGACACCCAACTGTTTCTTTCCTTCCCCCCCCAGACACCCACATCGCCACACGCATCTCAAAATGCCTGGCCGACATCAGCAGATGGACGACCGCCAACCACCTGAAGCTCAACCTCGACAAGACTGAGCTTCTCTTCATACCGGGTAAAAACTGTCCATCTGACCTACTTGTCACCATCGAGGACATCGAAGTCTCCCCTGCACCCACTGCAAGGAACCTTGGCGTGGTACTGGATGACCAGCTGTCCTGCAACGCCAACATTACCTCTGTGGCCCGATCTTGTAGAATTGCTCTCTACAACATCCGCAAGATCGGCCTTCCTCACCATGAAGCAGCGCAGATCCTGGTCCAAGCGCTTGTCATCATCGTCTCGACGACTAGCAATATCTCTGGCTGGACTCCACCGCCTCAACAATCAAGCCCTTACAACGCATCCAGAATGCAGCAGCACGCCTCGTGTTCAACTAACCCCTCTCTTCCGCACCCTCCACTGGCTCCCAGTAATCGATCGCGTTCGATTCAAGACTCTGGTACTGACTTTCATGGCTGTCATCGGAATCGCCCCAATACCTATACAATATATATATGTATATATGTATATACAATACCATACTCAAACGTTAGTCAGACCCTACGCCCCAACGCTCCGCTCGGCAACTTCTTCCAAACGACTGGTACCACCTTCACTAAAAACAGCCAAACATCGCTCTTCCAAGTCCCAACTCTTCACGGTTCTGACTCCTCAGTGGTGGAATGAGCTCCCGGCTCATGTCAGGACAGACGAGTCGCTTGCCAGCTTCCGCAAGAGACTCAAGACACACCTGTTGCAAGTTCAACTTGAAAGGTGAATTATATGGTTTCCCCCTCACGACACTCATGGCGGTTTCAGGAGGGCTGTATCGCATACGTGCAGATGTGTGCCACGCGAAACGGCAAACGGATCGCATTTATACAGCGATTTTATCCAAAGCGCTTTACAGTTATGGTGTAAAGCACTATAACTGCAAAAGCACGATATGAATGCAATCCGTTTACCATTTGGTTTCCCGGGTGAGTTCCGTAGTCACAGTTACTTACAGGCGGGGGTGTGCAGGTGTGTGGGCTATCGGGGAGGCCCTACCGCTACCCATCACCCTCCACCCAGACCCCAAAAGGCCTGATTGGCCTGCACACCCCTTGAATACCAGCCGATGCCAAACCTGCGTTTCATTAGTTGGTTCCACATCTCCCTTCGCCCCCCTTCAGAGCTTGGTGTTACGCAACAGCGTTCGTCACACAGAGGTCACTTGGAGAGCAGAGGGAAAGTGGGCTTCTGATTTCGAAAATTGCAGTATTGACTTAAAAAAAACTTGCGCAATGTATTCATCTTCTCCTTCTTCTTCGGTGGTCAGCAACCAGAGTTTTGGTCCAGAGTGCATAGCCCTACTGTCACCTAACCGTGGATGTCGGTGATAGTAGACGCCTCTGAGACCATGGTTGTTGACTCCCTTGCTCAGCCCTCTGAGAGTCCATCTCAACAAGTTCACTTCAGTTGTTCACACAAATGCAACCACACTCATGATGAAAGTCATCGAGGTCATGTTGCACAACTAATGAAACATGTATTTGCAGTAGTTTAGTTTAGGAATAGAAAACGTTCATTAATTCTGTGAAGGATAGATTCTTTCTCCTCTGACGATTCTCCCTCTCACCGCTTCTTAAAAGCTCACGGAAGCGCATAATTACCCTTTATCCTGAGATGATAATTCATTTCTCAATGTGTACATGGTTCTGGAATGTTCCGTAAGTGCACGTTGAGTGGGATATTTTATCAGGTCACATGGAATGGCTCCCTGTCCAGACCCTGCACCCTTGACACCGGAGTACCCAAAGGCTCAGTACTGGGACCCCTTCTGTTTTCTTTATACATTAGATCTCTCGGCTCTGTAATCACATCCCACGGCTTCTCCTACCACTGCTATGCTGATGACACCCAACTGTTTCTTTCCTTCCCCCCCTCAGACACCCACATCGAACACGCATCTCTAAATGCCTGGCCGACATCAGCAGATGGACGACCCGCCAACCACCTGAAGCTCAACCTCGACAAGACTGAGCTTCTCTTCATACCGGGTAAAGACTGCCCTCAGATGGACCTACTTGTCACCATCGAGGACATCGAAGTCTCCCCTGCACCCACTGCAAGGAACCTTGGCGTGGTACTGGATGACCAGCTGTCCTGCAACGCCAACATTACCTCTGTGGCCCGATCTTGTAGAATTGCTCTCTACAACATCCGCAAGATCCGGCCCTTCCTCACACGTGAAGCAGCGCAGATCCTGGTCCAATCGCTTATCACTCGTCTCGACTACTGCAACTCTCTCCTGGCTGGACTCCCCGCCTCAACAATCAAGCCCTTACAACGCATCCAGAATGCAGCAGCACGCCTCGTGTTCAACTAACCCCTCTCTTCCGCACCCTCCACTGGCTCCCAGTAATCGATCGCGTTCGATTCAAGACTCTGGTACTGACTTTCATGGCTGTCATTGGAATCGCCCCAATACCTATACAATATATATATATGTATATATGTATATATACAATACCATACCTCCAAACGTTAGTCAGACCCTACACCCCAGCCCGAGCACTCCGCTCTACAACTTCCACCAAACGACTGGTACCACCTTCACTAAAAGCAGCCAAACATCGCTTCACGGTTCTGGCTCCGCAGTGGTGGAATGAGCTCCCGGCTCATGTCAGGACAGACGAGTCGCTTGCCAGCTTCCGCAAGAGACTCAAGACAAACCCGTTGCAAGTTCAACTTGAAAGGTGAATTATATGGTTTCCCCCTCACGACACTCATGGCGGTTTCAGGAGGGCTGTATCGCATACGTGCAGATGTGTGCCACGCGAAACGGCAAACGGATCGCATTTATACAGCGATTTTATCCAAAGCGCTTTACAGTTATGGTGTAAAGCACTATAACTGTAAAAGCACGATATGAATGCAATCCGTTTACCATTTGGTTTCCCGGGTGAGTTCCGTAGTCACAGTTACTTACAGGCGGGGGTGTGCAGGTGTGTGGGCTATCGGGGAGGCCCTACCGCTACCCATCACCCTCCACCCAGACCCCAAAAGGCCTGATTGGCCTGCACACCCCTTGAATACCAGCCGATGCCAAACCTGCGTTTCATTAGTTGGTTCCACATCTCCCTTCGCCCCCCTTCAGAGCTTGGTGTTGCGCAACAGTGTTCGTCACACAGAGGTCACTTGGAGAGCAGAGGGAAAGTGGGCTTCTGATTTAGAAAATTGCAGTATTGACTTAAAAAAAACTTGCGCAATGTATTCATCTTCTCCTTCTTCGATGGTCAGCAACCAGAGTTTCAGAGTGCATTACTGTCACCTAACCGTGGATGTAGTTTTGTGCACCAAATGCGTCACTGACGCCTCTGAGACCATGGTTGTTGACTCCCTTGCTCAGCCCTCTGAGAGTCCATCTCAACAAGTTCACTTCAGTTGTTCACACAAATGCAACCACACTCATGATGATGAAAGTCATCGAGGTCATGTTGCACAACTAATGAAACACATGTATTTGCAGTAGTTTAGTTTAGGAATAGAAAACGTTCATTAATTCTGTGAAGGATAGATTCTTTCTCCTCTGACGATTCTCCCTCTCACCGCTTCTTAAAAGCTCACGGAAGCGCATAATTACCCTTTATCCTGAGATGATAATTCATTTCTCAATGTGTACATGGTTCTGGAATGTTCCGTAAGTGCACGTTGAGTGGGATATTTTGTGCGAGAGGAGCGACACAAAGCTTATAATTATTATAATTGCCGCTCCGCGTGTGCATTCGCCTAATGGAATCCAGTGCAACGAACGGTCAAAACAGGTCTGCAATCTCAACTGACCTGGAAGCATCCCTGAGAGATGTCTAACCCCTACCTGCTCCTTAATGACCCGTCTCTGTGCTGTCTAACCCCTACCTGCTCCTTAATGACCTGTCTCTGTACTGTCTAACCCCTACCTGCTCCTTAATGACCTGTCTCTGTACTGTCTAACCCCTACCTGCTCCTTAATGACCTGTCTCTGTACTGTCTAACCCCTACCTGCTCCTTAATGACCTGTCTCTGTACTGTCTAACCCCTACCTGCTCCTTAATGACCTGTCTCTGTACTGTCTAACCCCTACCTGCTCCTTAATGACCTGTCTCTGTACTGTCTAACCCCTACCTGCTCCTTAATGACCTGTCTCTGTACTGTCTAACCCCTACCTGCTCCTTAATGACCTGTCTCTGTACTGTCTAACCCCTACCTGCTCCTTAATGACCTGTCTCTGTACTGTCTAACCCCTGCCTTCCCTGGGCTTGTTGTGTGTTGCCGCTGTCGCTCAGTGGCACGTGGGACACAATTCACCAAAACACACACGGCCACGCTCTGTTCTCTCCATGGGTCCCGGGTATCCAGTTACCAAAAACCGGCCTGACGACGTGACTGATTTAATTAATTTCCAAACCGAGCTCACGGATACGCAACTTTGTTTTTTTACACTCTGACAATTCCTCACCTGAATGCCCGTGCCGTGCTTGCGGCAGAAATGTTGACATTATCCTCACTATTGTCATGTCTACTGCCGCAGACATGACAGGGAGGGGTTGTACACACACACACACACACCACACCACACACACAACACAGAGCATATTGGGCTGTCTGCCTGGAGCCTGAGGGAGATAGGAGCGATTCTGTGTCTAGTTTTGCCAGGCAGAGCAATGGCGCTGTTGTGGTTAAAGGAAAGTACGTGAAAGAGAAATCTACAGCGAGAGCGCAATTGAGACACCGTTGTCACTGCACAGACAGTGTAGGACAAGAGCTGCACAGCGCTGGACAATATCCCACACACACACACACAGAGGTCCTTTAATAGAGACTTGCTCTCTCTCTGTATCCATGTTACACACACACACACATACACAGTCTCTCTCTCTCTCTGAGATATATACAGTATATATACACTGTCATACTGTACATACGATGCTATATCTATTTTCTATTGCAAAGTAAGACGATATTGGGCTTTTGTAAGTGTTAAGGCTGGCTCACAACTGCCTCAGATCACAACGGGATTCTGGGTAATGAAGTCAGAACGTTTGCGTGACTACAAGGCGCTATGTCCATCAGCAAGCACAGGTATGAGACACGCAGACTGCTTGGCAGCGTTTATTTCTGTGTGTGCATATGAGGTGTGTGTGATTTGCTTGTGTTTGTGTGTGTGCGCATGCGCATGTGGGATGTGTTTGACTCATGCATGTGTGCATTTGGGGTGTGTGTGTGTGTGTGCATATGTGAGGTATGTGTGTGTGTGTGTGTGTGTGCGAGAGAGAGAAGTTGTGTTTTTCTTCTATATTTGTGTGTGTGTGAGCAGAGGGTGTGTTCTGAGTTCCATGGAACTGCTGCATCCTGGAGACTCGGATCCCACCTGCTCCTGGTTCAATCCTGGCGCTCCTGAAAGATAACTTCAGAATGACATCAGAGACGGAAGCGAGCGCCGACGGTTTATTACCAAAATAAATTACCTGCTCATAGCGTACTGTGTGTGTGTGTGGGTGTGTGTGGTGTGTGCGCGTGCACGTCTATGACTGTGTGTTTGTGTATCTACTGTATGTCTACTGCACCTTATATTAATGTTTAACCCCAATGACTCCCAGCCCCCATGGACACTATTGCATTACACTAACGCACATTGTTTCTTAAATTGCACCTTTTTATTGCTTATTGGTTTTAGATATATTTTTAGAACTTTTGAAAATGTGTAGAATTTCTCCTCCCCGTTTAATGTTCAATGTTATGCACTAATTCCACGGAAGCACATTCCTTGTTTGCAAAAAGTAAGGCAATACAGCTCATACTGATTGTGATGGCTGTGTGTGTGTGTGTGTGTGTGTGTGTGTGTGTGTGTGTGTGTGTGTGTGTGTGTGTGTGTGTAGTGTGTGTGTGTGGTGTGTGTGTGTGTGTGTGTGTGTGTGTGTGTGTGTGTGTGTGTGTGTGTGTTGGCGTGCCGCGCGCACGTTTTGTGACTGTCTGCGTAGCGTGCAGTCAAAACCACAGCAGCAGCACCAACCTCTGGGACGCTATCTCTGGTAGGGAGTGTGTTGTCTTGTGTCTTGTCGGCAACACTCAAACACTGTTGCTTCCCCCCCCCCCCCCCCCACCACCACACACAGACTCCGGATAACACAACAGCAGCAGCAGGCAGCAGCAGCAGCAGCCAGGAAGCCAAGATGTCGTCTTGCGGTCCGTATCTCAACTCCTCCTCGACATCGTTATTTAGATGAATGGGGAGCTTTGACCAGACGGAAGTCAACCCTTCCACACGGCCGCCGTGTCTGTTCTGTTATCGCTGGGACGCCGCCGGGGCCTTATAATTATCATTATTATTATCATCATTATTTTGACCTCATTCCCAAAAGTCGAGGAGGAAGTGGGCCGCCCCCCCCCCCCCCAACACTTTTTCTGCCCGAGGACCAATCACAGGAGGAGATTGGTCGTTTGTTTTACCGGTGGCCAGTTTTGTGCCGTACACCCAAACAAACGAAACGACGCGGACTCACTGATGACGCTGACGAGGTGGACATAGTATTTACATTTATTCATTCAGCACGCTTATTGGACGCTTAACGATCCACAAGCGACTTACATAGTTAGACCGAGAACATATACATTGTCGTATAAACATCATAGAATACAGACGGGCGGTAACATATCTGAAATCAATCGATGATGACGCATGTAAACCCTTTTATTTGGAATTGGATGCCTATAGCTAGTGCTGAATACACGGATGTTCCCGGCTAAGAAGGAAAGAATAGGTTTGAAAGGACGCGAAGCCGGACCCTCGTCCAGAAGGAGGCTATACGCGTGACCCCAAAAACGACCTGACCTGACCTACTATCGCCACCACCACCCCCCCCACCCCTGAGCCTGGAAGAAGAAGAAGAAGAAGGCCTCCCAAGCGCTCCGTGTGTGTGTCTTCGTCGTAAAAACGTCTTTCCACGTCCGTTGGTGCGACCGGGAACAGTTTTTGTCAGGAATACGAGGAATATGGCGGAAGCAATCTTCCACGCAATCATTCACCCTTTCACCCTCATACCCATGCACCCCGATCTCAGTCGTGCTCCACCCGCCACCCGTTCACCCACCCCCCCACCCACTCATCCACCCCCGCAGTTCTTCAGGTGCCCTGGGGCCCCCCCCCCCTCACTGGGGCCCCAGCGTCCCGTGGGCCTCGGCGTGGTCGCTGCCCCACAGCCGGTAGAACTGGCTGAAGTCCACGTAGGGCGGCACGCGGCCCGTCTCGTCGGGCTGCGCCGCCTGGCTCCCCCGCTGGCGAAACAGGCTGCCGTCCCCGGAGCTGGAGCTGGAGCTCTGGGTCTGCGTGTTGGTCGACTGCAGCGTGGCCGTGGGGCTCTGGCTGCTCGGGCGGTGGAGGTGGTGGAGGAGGTGGTGGAGGTGGTGGAGGTGGAGGAGGAGGTCCGCGGAGGAGGAGGGAGAGAAAGGGATTGGGGAGGAGGTGATGGCGGTGGAGGTCCGCAGGAGAAGAGGAGGAGAGGGGGAAGGGGGAGAAAGGGATCAGTGAGGGAAGAGAGGAGGGGGGAGGAGGTGGTGGTGGTGGTGGGGAGAGAGGAGGTGGAGGAGGAGGAGAGGAGGAGGAAAGATGAGGAGAGGGGAGGCGAGGAGGTGGGGAAGGAATAGCGGGGAGAGGGAGGAGAGAGGGGGAGGTGGAGGGGTGGAGGCAGAGGGGGGGTAGGGGAAAGGGAGAGGGGAGTGGGGTGAGGATCCAGGTGGTGGGGAGGGGAGGATGGGGGAGGGAGTGAGGGAGGAGGCGTGACGGCGAGGAGGAGGAGGAGGAGGAGGAGGAGGAGAAGAAGAAGAAGGACACGATTGTTTTAGACACAGAGGTTTGGGTGACGGAGTGAAATGCAGTGAGTGAGTGAGTGAAAAATATTGCAGGTGGATTGATTATTCCAGTCCAGCGGTTACAACATCACCATCACCTGAACTGTTATTACTTGAGAGGCGAACGGGAGGGGTGTGTGTGTGTGTGTGTGTGTGTGTGTGTGTGTGTGTGTGTGTGTTGTGTGTGTGTCTGACTGTGTGTGAGGTATTCTTCTAGCCAGGTCACAGAGCGGACTGCTGGTTTGCTCTGGCTATCGCCTGGTTGCGCAAGAAGGGGTCAAAGTTCAAGGACTGGTTCACAGCGGAGGGATGCCCGATAAAAAACACAAACACACGAGAGACGGCACCCAACCGCAGGGACGCCTGGAGGTGAACATGAAGCGCCACCCAAAGTCAACACCACCCCGTATGGGGGGGGGGGGGGGGGGGGGAAGCTAAGCAAACCGGAAAAAATAAACAGGATCACGGGGGAGTGGAAAAGCCAGGGCACCCAAAAGATAACACCGTGATGATTGGGTGAACACAGACAGAGGAAAGAATCAAGTGTTCCCGGGGGGGGGGGGGGGGGGGAACACATCGATGGGAGAGAGAGGGGCGGTAACCTGAGAGGGGCGGTAAACCGAGCGCCACCTAATACCGGACACACACTACACGACACTAACACACACGCTAACACACACACGCTAACACACACACGCTAACACACACCACACACACACAATATTCAGAGCTCTTAGCTAATCGGCCCGAATAGCACTTGATTACAAATCGCAAAT
>PIJE02002443.1:30000-54265 GCA_002895965.2 Coryphaenoides rupestris | reverse complement strand
AAGAGAGAGATATCGTACACGACGACGCCAGCACTCACTCAATCGTACAGCTCACTCACTCACATTGTCAGACCACACACTCCACTCACTCACTCACTCACTCACTCACTCACTCGACACTCACGTCACTCACTCACTCACACTCACCATCACATCACTCACTCAGTCACTCCACTCACTCACTCACTCACTCACTCACTCCACTCACGTCACTTCACCTCACGTCCACTCACTCACTCACTCACTCACTCACACCACTCACAGTCAAAGTACCACTCACTCACTCATACACACGCACGCACTCACAGATCATCACTCATACACACCAGCACGCACTCAGCTCACGTCACGCCTCACGTACACACCTTGTAGCACACTCGTACACACGCTACAGCACTCGCTCGCTCGTCATCGGCACGCACGCACGCACTCACTCACGTCACTTCGTACACACGCACGCATGCACACACCTCACCACTCACTCACACTCGTAACACTCGTACTCACAACACTGGCGCCATTTCGCGTCGCACGCACGGCCGCATACTCACTCACGTCGTACACACGCGCGCAGCACTCACTCACTCACGAGCACTCACTCACGTCGTACGCACCACGCACCGCAACTCACTCCTCACGTCGTAACACACAGCACGCACGCACTCATTCACTCGTACACACGCAAGCACCGCACTCACTCACTTGTACACTCACTCACTCACTCGTACACACCGCACGCACGCACCCACTCATCGAACGTCACTCAAACTCACTCGTACCACGCAACCGACGCACTCACTCACTACTCCGTAACACGCACGCAACGCACTCACTCATCACTCTGTACACACGCACGGCACGACTCAACTCACAATCGTACACTCACATCACTCACATCGTCACACGCCACAAGGCACGCACGTCACTCACTGTACACTCACTCACTCACTCGTACAGCCGCGACTGCACGCATCTCACTCACTTGTACACTCACTCCTCGTACACACGCACCGCACTGCCACTCGCACTTGTACACACTCTCACTCACTTGTCCACTCATCACCTACACACGCACACGCACGCCACTCACTCACTCGGTACACTCACTCACTCACGTCGTACACACGCACCCGCACTCACTCGCACACACGCACGCATCACTCACTCACTCACTCACTCGTAACACACGCACGCACGCACGCACTACTCACTCGTCCACTCGTACAACACGCACGCACTCACTTACACTCACTCACTCGCGCTCGTTGCATCGCACGCACATCTAACTCACTCACTCACTCACTCCTCCACGTCACTCACTCGTCACACACATACAAGACGCACGCACTACTCACTCGTAACACAACTCATACACACGCACGTCACTCACCATACACCGCATCACTCAATACTCAACCTATCCACGTCGCACGCACTCACTCACCTCACTCACTCGTACACACGCACACTACTGATTTGGCACTCACTTCACGTCGCTCGCACGCACGCACTCACATCACTTGTACACTCACTCACTCACTCGTACACACGCCGCACAGCACTCTACTCACTCGTACACTCACTCACTCACTCACTCAACTCGTACACACGCACGCACGCACTCATCTTGTACACGTCACTCACTCACGTCGTACACACGCAGACGCACTCACTCACCGTACACTCACTGTCACATCACTCGTACACACGCACGCACTCACGCACGCACGGCATCACCACTCACTCGTACACCACGCAACGCACGCACTCACTCACGTCGTAACACTACTCACTCACTCGTACACCTCACTCAACTCACTCGTACACACGCAACGCACGCACCACTCACTTGTACACTCACTCACTCGTACACCACGCACGCACGCACTCACTCACGTTGTACACTCACTCACTCGTAACAACACGCACGCACGCAACTCACTTGTCAACGACACCCACCATCACTTGTACACTCACTCACTCGTACACACGCACGCACCGCACTCACTTTGTACACACACTCACTCCACTTGTACACTCACTCACTCGTACGCACCGCACGCACTCACTCACTCACTCGTACACTCATACTCAGCGCGCATCGCTCGCTCGCACTCACTCAACTCACTCACTCACTCACTCACTCACTCAGCACGCACGCACGACTCACGCGACGCACGCACTCCATCCACTCACTCACTCAACATCCACTCACTTCATCACTTCACTCACTCGTACACAACATACCACGCATGCGCACGTCACTCCACGTCGTACACACCTCATACACCCGCACTTCACATCACTCATACAACCGGCCAACACAAAAAACCTCCACTCACTCATACTCACGTCCTTCGCACGCACGCACTCACTCACTCACTCACTCGTACACAGCACGCACTCACTCACTCGCTCCCGCACGCACGCACTCAACTCCGTCGTACACACCACGCACGCGCACGCACTCACTCATCGTACACTCCACTCACTCGTAACACAACGCACGCACGCACTCACTCTCACTCGTACCACACGCACGCACGCACTCACTCACTCGTACACTCACTCACTCACTCACTCACTCAACTCGTACACACCGCACGCATACGCACTCATTGTACACTGCACTCACTCACGTCGTACACACAGCACGCACTCACTCAGCTCGTAAGCACGGTCACTCACTCGTACAACGCAGCACTCACGTCACTTGTACCACGCACTCACTCACTTGTGACACTCACTGCACTCACTCGTACACACGCACGCACGCACTCACTCACGTTGTACCCTCACTCACTCAACTCGTACACACGCACGCACGCACTCACTCCACATCCGTACACTTCACTCACTCGTACACACGCACAAGCACGCACATCACTCACTCACTCGTACACACGCACGCACAGCACCACGTCACTCGTACACTCCCTCCGCACGCACGCACTCAACTCACTCGTACACACGCACGCACGCACTCACTCACCTTGTACCCTCACTCACCGTACACACGCACGACGCACGTCCTCGTACACTCACTCACTCACTCGTACACACGCCACGCACGCACGCACTCACTCACTTTCGATCGTCACTCGACACACGCACGCACTCACGTCAACTCCCACTCGTACACTCACTCACCTCGTACACACTGCACGCACTCCTCACTTGTACTACGCACTCCACTCCTTGTACACCTCATCACGTCACCGTACATCACGCACGCACGACTCACTCACTTGTACACTTCACTCATCACCTCGTACACACGCACGCAACGCACTCCACTCCACTTGTACACGCACTCACTCACTTGTACAACTCACTCACGTTCCATCTCACTCGTACATCACGCAACGCCGCACTCACTCACTTGTACACTCACTTCAACTCACATTCGTAACACACGCACGCACGGCACTCCTCACTTGTACACGCAACTTCATTCACTTGTACACTCAACTCACCTCACCTCGTACACACGCACGCACGCATTCACTACGTCGTACACCTCACTCACTCACATTGTACACACGCACGGCACTCACTGTCGCTCGCTCGCGACGCACCACGCACGCACGCACTCACGTCACTCCGTCACCACTCGCACGCAACGCACTGCACTCACTCGTACACACGCCACGCACGCACTCACTCACTCGTAGCACACTGCGTAACGCACGCACGCACTCACTCACTCGTAACACAGCACGCACGCACTCACTCACTCGTACACACTCGTACGCAACGCACGCACCTCACTCCACTCTACACACGCACGCACGCACTCACTCACTTCGTACAACACTCGTACACACGCACGCACGCACGCACTCACTCGTACACAGCACAGTCACGGCACTCACTCACTCACTTCACTCATCTACACAACGCACGCAGCATCACCTCGTAACACTCGTACAACACGCACGCACGCACTCACCACTCGTACACAGACGCAAACGCACGCAACGCACTCACTCGTACCACGCACGCACCGGCAACTCACCACTCGTAACACACGCGACCGCACTCACACATCGTACACACTCGTACACACGCACGCAACCGTCACCTTCACTCACTCGTACACCACTCGTACACACGCACGCACGCACTCACTCAACTCGTACACACCAAGCGCACGCATGCACTCACTCACTCGTACACACGCACGCACGACTCACTCACTCGTACACACTCGTTAACACCGTACACAACGCACGCACGCACTCACTCACGTCGTACACACGCACACAGGCCACGCACCTCACATCACTCAGGCCCAGAACTCATCAACACTGGTTCAACACTCATGTCAACATACACACAAACACACTCATCAAAAAGCACGCTCAAGTCAACATAGCACATCGCTCAGACGGCCACCTCAGCAATCAACTCACCTCACGTCACTCGTACACACATACACACGCACGGCACTCACTATCACTCACTCACTCGTACACACATACACACGCACGCACTCACTCAAGTTCAACTCACTCCACTTCGTACACACATACACACGCAACACTCACTCACCACCGTACGCACGCGACGCACGCACTCACTCACTCACATCCACTGGTCGTACAACCACTCATACACACGCACTCATCACCTCTACTCCACTCACTCCACTCATACTCACTCACGTCGCTCGCACGCACTCACTGACTCACTCGTACACACTCATACACACTCAATACTCACTCACTCACTCACTCACATCATACATCACTCCACGGCGCTCGGCCTCGCACAATCGCTCGCACTCACTCAACTTGTACACACTTCCACTCACTCACTACGTCACTCGTACACACTCACTCACTCGTACAACACTCGTACTCACTCACTTCACCACTCACTGACTCCACTCGTGACACACGCATCGGCAGACAGACCAGACACACTCGTAATACACACAACACACAGACGTACTCTCAATTTTCGACATCAACAAACCCTGTTGTTTCAGCAATACAGATACACAATCATGACACAACACGTGGCTCTGACATTTATGTGATGCATCGCACCATCCAGGCAGGAAATGTTTACAAGAGCTTGTATTGTAAAAATCCAAGTGATTTGTATCTGAAGTAGTAGGAAGTAAACGTCAGACCACACACATGCGACACACCCACACCCTCCCGTACACGATGACGAATGCTTATCAATACAATAATAAGACGTTTTTAGTAAGATGTAGTTTACAAGCTGAGAGTTTATAATGCCTCATAACAAGGTCATAACAACCTCACATCTAATTTCTCGTCTCCCCCTGGCTGTCTGGGGCGAGGGTGATGTACAGCCAGGGGCTCCTAACACCATAAGCCTGAGACTTCTACAATTTGTTATATTCAGCCGTGTTGTGTCGCCAAAAGACAATAATTCCCTCCCAAATGCGGGAAAACATATTTGAAATTTTTAGTGTGGTATTATAAGTTAATAATTTTAGCATTTATGGCGTCCGGTTGCCAGTCAACCTTGTCCTTATATCATGTCTCTTGTTCTGTTGTAACTGGCCTGGTGCACTAAGGTGGTTACAATCGCGCGTCTGTTCTGTGTTACAGGTCTCAACCGCCATGCGTGTAAGTGAGCAGCGAACGGGCAGAACAGTGGCAGCAGTGCGGAGAACCCTCACAACATCAGACAATGAGAGACTGCAGAGACTGGCTGCTGTGGTGAGACAAACATCACACATCACATGCATCACACACATACCCACACAACACACACACACACACGGGTTCAATGTTCTTTCAAAGACTAGCTTTGCTGTTCCTAAGAATAAGTCTCATGCACTTGCTCCTCCTTAGATTGAGTTCGACTCTGCTCCTCCTCTAGCATGAAGGTCTCAAGACCTGTCTCCCCAGCATGAGGTACCGGTTCTACCGCAGCAATCTAGCCTGCTCCTCGCCAATGCAGACGGTCTCAGACCTGCTCCTCCCCAGCAGGAGTCTTCAGACTCGCTCTTCCCGCCAGCGAGGAGGTCTCGACCTCTCCAAAACGCCGCCCATTAGAAGCCTGTCAGGCCTTTCAGGGCTGTGTTCAAATTGCTTTACCTCTCTTTGTCTCGAGAAACCCGTGGTGTGAAACTGAGAGCCTCGTCAAATCTTCCCTCCAGCCTTATCAGCTGTCATCTACGAACGTTGACCTTTGGCTTTGCGTAACGCCCCTTCGTCCCATCGCTCTGCTGCTGTTTTTCTCCAAATAACCGTAAAATGTGTTTTTAAGCACCGCCCCACACAGCGGATCTTCTATTCAATAAGCGGGCAGGATTATCAAGTTCCCCTCTGGAACACGTATCGTTGACTAAAAGAGTCGAAGAGTCGTCAAATCTCTATTTAGTTTATTCCAGATTTTTTGATTTTGCACACGGTTCCGTTAGACGGATGACAACGAGACCATAAATTGAATAAAAATACAACAACAGCTCGCTGAGTCTGGTTTATCGCTAAACCAATTACAATTACTTTAAAATTGTTGCTGATTGTATTACCGTCGATTAGCACCACCATAGATGTAGGAATTGTGGGAAGGTCGTAAGTCTGCGAGTCGTTAGAGAGTGACGCTCCTAACTCCTGTACACCCTTCTCTTCAAAGTTCTACCACGCAACCTCAACTTGGCTTCATTGCATGGGGGAGACAGTGCTGTACATATCTTATTATATTATATGTGAGGCAAAGCATGGGGGTGGCGAAATATACGATGCACAAATCACAATGATGAGTAAATACCGATTCGAGATACAAATGCGACATTTACCCCCCCCCCCTCCCCCCCCTCCGCAGGAGTGGACCCCGCAGGGTGAAGCAGGCGGTCAGATCGCAGGCCAGCCAATGCACCAGGACATCGAGACTACCGGTCAAACTCAACTACCGGACACTCAGGCTGCTGGTGAGCGCACGTGCACACGCGCAAGCACACACCGCACACACCTTACGCTTCTCGCCACTTCATGTTTTTTCATCCCCTTCATTTATGTATCCCGTTCTCTCCTTTCCCTCTCCCGGCCGTGGGCCCCCGCCTCAACCCCTGGTCACCTGACCCATCGCCAGCGGGCAAGCCCAGCCAATTCATCCGCCAGCCGGAGATCCACCGCAACCGCCTGGGACGGCATACTGGCTTCCTGCTGCTGATGTCGAGGGCCATTCATATCAGCGCCTGAGTCCCGCCCACGGCCGAGCGCCAATCGGTGAGGCCCGGCTCTGTCTTGTCCTGTCTAACCTGTTCTGTCCTACCTGTTGTCTGTCCTGTCTCCTGTCTTGCCTGCTGGTTTGTTCTGGTGCACATTTTGTCTGTCGGTTCTGTTCTGACTTCCTGTCTACCTGTCTTGTCTGCTGTCTGTGCTGTCTGACTGCACACCTGGACTCCACTTCGTTGTGCATATTTTCCTAATGTTAGTTAGAGGAATTAGAATTTGGTTTCCCCTCCTCCCTCCTCCTCCTCGTCTAAACCCTCTCTTTATCCCGCGGCTCCCGACTTATTAGTGACTTCCTGACTGACTCATACCCCCCCCCCCCATCCTCCTCGTGCTTCCATGACCCAATTCATCATCATCACCACCATCCCATCATCCATCATCAATCACCATCAGATCGACCGGCAGGAGCATGGTTGCATGGTGGCTTGCCGGAGTTGGCGCAGCAAGAGACACCTGGAGCGGCGGCGCAGGCGGTGGTGGAGCGCGTGCGCGCGGCTCAACCATGACGCCTACGCTCTCGGCCGCCAGCGGAGGAGCGCGGCGCACTCCGCCACGGAGCGACATGACTGTGGTGAGCACGCTCGACTACCCGCGCCCGTCACGGCACTGCTGTACACCCACGACAGGGTGGAACACGCCCTCTGAACCTGTTGTTCCCTCGTCTGGCAGAAGTTTCAGATTCTGCCAACTCGTCTAGAGAGAAGTTTCAGATTGCACTCGTCTAGGCAGAAGTTTTCAGATCTGCTCCTTCTCTAGAAGGATGACTCAGACCTGATCCTTCTACAGATGGTCCCCCCTGTCCATATTTACATCCTTAACTACAATTTAGACTTTGCAGGATACATGATATGATTGAACCAGGATCAATCCTACGATGTCACCCGTAAATCACTTTTCCATCCAAATAATTTATCGTACCCCACCCCACCCTGTGTGTTTGCTGGTCTTCCCCCCAGGGGGTCGTATCTACCCGGTGTCGGTGCCTACTCCAGCAGCAACCACAGCGACCAGTTAAGACCAGCGTCACCTCTGTCCTGGTCTGCCCTCGCAGGCACGCTCACCAACGGCACCAACACCGCCTCCACGTGGAGGAGGGCACCCCCACCCGACAGGGTAAGAAACCACCCCACTGCACCTCAGCCGCCCGTGTGTACGAAGCAACTAAACTGGCGCACACTGCGAGATAACCTCTTCGATACCACCCCTTTTTT
The DNA here is from genome assembly GCA_002895965.2 of Coryphaenoides rupestris. Classification (NCBI taxonomy): domain Eukaryota; kingdom Metazoa; phylum Chordata; class Actinopteri; order Gadiformes; family Macrouridae; genus Coryphaenoides; species Coryphaenoides rupestris. Next base: position 45,828 of record PIJE02002443.1, on the reverse strand, counting down.
ATAATACATAGATTTGCAGTTCATAAAACGCCTCACTGCGTTTCACTCCTCACTTGCGTTTCACTGCCTCACTGCGTTTCCACTGCTCATTTTCACTTTTCACTATTATGCATACACCGAGGGCCGTGTCAACCATGCAAGGCAACAGTTAGGGTTAGGTTCAACGTTCAATATTTGCGATTTGTAATCAGTGCTATTCGGGCCGATTAGCTTAAGAGCTCTGAATTATTGTGTGTGTGTGTGTGTGTGTGTGTGTGTGTGTGTGTGTGTGTGTGTGTGATAGGTTACCGCCCCTCTCTCCTCCCCATCGATGTGTTCCCCCCCCCCCCCCCCCGGGAACACTTGATTCCTTTCCTCTGTCTGTGTTCACCCAATCATCACGGTGTTATCTTTTGGGTGCCCTGCTTTTCCACTCCCCCGTGATCCTGTTTATTTTTCCGGTTTGCTTAGCTTCCCCCCCCCCCCCATACGTGGGTGGTGTTGACTTTGGGTGCGCTTCATGTTCACCTCCAGGCGTCCCTGCGGTTGGGTGCCGTCTCTCGTGTGTTTGTGTTTTTATCGGGCATCCCTCCGCTGCGAACCAGTCCTTGAACTTTGACCCCTTCTTGCGCACCAGGCGATAGCCAGAGCAAACCAGCAGTCCGCTCTGTGACCTGGCTAGAAGAATAACACACACACACACACACACACACACACACACACACACACACACACATATACATACACACACACACACACACACACACACACACACACACACACACACACACACACACACACACACACACACACACACACACACACACACACACACACCCCTTCGCCTCTCAAGTAATAACAGTTCAGGTGATGGTGATGTTGTAACCGCTGGACTGGAATAATCAATCCACCTGCAATATTTCTCACTCACTCACTCACTCACTGCATTTCACTCCGTCACCCAAACCTCTGTGTCTAAAACAATCGTGTTCTTCTTCTCCTCCTCCTCCTCCTCGGAGATTTTGAGGATAGGAGAGAGAGAGGAGAGAGAGAGAGCGAGAGAGAGGGAGAGAGGAAGGGAGAGGGGAGTGGGGGAGGAATGGTGGGGAGGGGAGGATGGGGGAGGGAGGAGGGAGGAGGTGTGACGGCGAGGAGGAGGAGGAGGAGGAGAAGAAGAACACGATTGTTTTAGACACAGAGGTTTGGGTGACGGAGTGAAATGCAGTGAGTGAGTGAGTGAGAAATATTGCAGGTGGATTGATTATTCCAGTCCAGCGGTTACAACATCACCATCACCTGAACTGTTATTACTTGAGAGGCGAAGGGGGGTGTGTGTGTGTGTGTGTGTGTGTGTGTGTGTGTGTGTGTGGTTATTCTTGTGTGTGTGTGTGTGTGTGTGTGTGTGTGTGTGTGTGTGTGTGTGTGTGTGTGTGTGTGTGTGTGTGTGTGTGTGTGTGTTGTGTGTGTTATTCTTCTAGCCAGGTCACAGAGCGGACTGCTGGTTTGCTCTGGCTATCGCCTGGTGCGCAAGAAGGGGTCAAAGTTCAAGGACTGGTTCGCAGCGGAGGGATGCCCGATAAAAACACAAACACACGAGAGACGGCACCCAACCGCAGGGACGCCTGGAGGTGAACATGAAGCGCACCCAAAGTCAACCACCCACGTATGGGGGGGGGGGGGAAGCTAAGCAAACCGGAAAAATAAACAGGATCACGGGGGAGTGGAAAAGCAGGGCACCCAAAAGATAACACCGTGATGATTGGGTGAACACAGACAGAGGAAAGGAATCAAGTGTTCCGGGGGGGGGGGGGGGAACACATCGATGGGGGAGAGAGGCGTAACATCGACACAAACACACACACACACACACACACACACACACACACACACAATACACACACTACACCACACACACACACACACACACACACACACACACACACACACACACACACACCTCCCGGATAGGGGGTGTGTGTGTGTGTGTGTGTGTGTGTGTGTGTGTGTGTGTGTGTGTGTGTGTGGTGAGGTTATTCTTCTAGCCAGGTCACAGAGCGGACTGCTGGTTTGCTCTGGCTATCGCCTGGTGCGCAAGAAGGGGTCAAAGTTCAAGGACTGGTTCGCAGCGGAGGGATGCCCGATAAAAACACAAACACACGAGAGACGGCACCCAACCGCAGGGACGCCTGGAGGTGAACATGAAGCGCACCCAAAGTCAACACCACCCACGTATGGGGGGGGGGGGGAAGCTAAGCAAACCGGAAAAATAAACAGGATCACGGGGGAGTGGAAAAGCAGGGCACCCAAAAGATAACACCGTGATGATTGGGTGAACACAGACAGAGGAAAGGAATCAAGTGTTCCCGGGGGGGGGGGGGGGGAACACATCGATGGGGGAGGAGAGAGGGGCGGTAACAGCGCACACACACACACACACACACACACACGCTAACACACACACACACACACACACACACACACGCTAACACACACACACACACACACACACACACACACACACACACACACACACACACACACACACACACACACACACACACACACACACACACACACACACACACACACACACACACACACACACACACACACACACACAATAATTCAGAGCTCTTAAGCTAATCGGCCCGAATAGCACTGATTACAAATCGCAAATATTGAACATTGAACCTAACCCTAACTGTTGCCTTGCATGGTTGACACGGCCCTCGGTGTATGAATGTGTGCATGAAAAGTGAAAATGAGGCAGTGAAACGCAGTGAGGCAGTGAAACGCGCTTTATGAATGCAATCTATGTATTATAAAAAAGGGGGTGGTATCGAAGAGGTTATCTCGCAGTGTGCGCCAGTTTAGTTGCTTCAGTACACAGCGGGGCGGTGAGGCGGTGGGGTGGGTTTCTTACCCTGGGGTGGGGGTGCCCTCCTCCACGGTGGACGCGGTGTTGGTGCCGTTGGTGAGCGTGCCCTGCGAGGGCATGACCAGGGACAGGGTGACGCTGGTCTTACTGGTGCTGTGGTTGCTGGAGTAGGGCACCGACACCGGGTAGATACGACCCCCTGGGGGGAGACACAGCAAACACACGGGTGGGGTGGGGATACGATAAAAAATTATTTTGGATGAAAAGTGATGTAGCGGGTGACATCGTAGGATTGATCCTGGTTCAAATCAATATCATGTATCTGCAGAAAGTCTAAATGTAGGTTAAGATGTAAATATGGACGGGTGGGACCTCCTGCTAGAGGAGGAGCAGATCTGAAACTTCCTGCTAGACGAGTTGCAGATCTGAAACTTCCTGCTAGACGAGTTGCAGATCTGAAACTTCCTGCTAGACGAGTTGCAGATCTGAAACTTCCTGCCAGACGAGGAACAGGTCTGAGGGGCGTGTCCTACCCTGCGTGGGTGTCAGCAGGCCGTCGACGGGCGGCGGGTAGTCGAGCGTGCGCACCAGCAGCGTCATGTCCTCGTGGCGGGTGGCCCGCGCGCTCCGCTGGCGGCCCGAGGCGTAGGCGTCATGGTGCAGCCGCCGCACGCGCTCCACCACCGCCTGCGCCGCCGCCTCCAGGTCGCTCTGCTGCGCCAGCTCCGCAGCCACCATGGCAACCATCTCCTGCGGTGATGATGGTGGTGATGATGGATGATGGATGGTGGTGATGATGATGATGGGTCATGGGAAGCAGAGGAGGAGGGGGGGGGGGGGTATGAGTCAGTCAGGAAGTCACTATAAGTCGGGGAGCCGCGGATAAAGAGAGGGTTAGACGAGAGGAGGAGGAGGAGGGGGAACAGAATTCTAATTCTCTAACTAGAATTAGGAAATATGCACAACGGAGTGGAGTCCCATGTTGGCAGTCAGACAGACAGGCAGACAGACAGGTAGACAGGAAGTCAGACAGACCGACAGACAAAATGGCACAGACAAACCAGCAGGCAGACAGGTAGACAGACAGACAGACAGGTAGACAGACAGGTAGACAGACAGACAGACGGGCTCACCTGATTGGCCTGCTCGGGCCCGTGGGCGGACTCCAGGGCGCTGATGAGGCCCTCGGACATCAGCAGCAGGAAGCCAGTCACGCCGTCCAGCGGGTTGCGGTGGATCTCCGGCTCGGCGATGATTGGCTGGGACTTGGCCCCGCTGGCGATGGGTCAGGTGACGAGGGGTGGGCGGGGCCACGGCCGGGGAGAGGGAAAGGAAGAGAAGGGGATGACAAAATGAAGGGGATGACAAAATGAAGGGGATGACAGCGGTAAGTGTGTGCGTGTGTGTGTGCTTGCGCGTGGTGCACGTGCGCTCACCCGAGCAGCTCGATGTCCGTGTAGTTGAGTTTGACCCGGTAGTCTCCGATGGTCCTGGTGCTGGGCTGGCCTGCGATCTGACCCGCCTGCTTCACCCTGGCGGGGTCCACTCCTGAGTGGGAGTGAGTGCGTGCGTGTGTATGTGTGTACGAGTGAGTGAGTGAGTGCGTGCGTGCGTGCGTGCGTGCATGCGAGTGAGTGAGTGAGTGCGTGCGTGCGTGCGAGCGAGCGAGCGAGTGCGTGCGTGTGTACGAGTGTGTACAAGTGTGTACGAGTGAGTGAGTGAGTGAGTGCGTGCGTATAAGTGAGTGAGTGCGTGCGTGTGTATGAGTGAGTGAGTGCGTGCGTGTGTATGAGTGAGTGAGTGAGTGCGTGCGTGTGTATGAGTGAGTGAGTGAGTGCGTGTGAGTGAGTGAGTGAGTGAGTGAGTGAGTGAGTGAGTGAGTGAGTGCGAGTGTATGAGTGAGTGAGTGAGTGCGTGCGAGTGTGTACGAGTGAGTGAGTGAGTGAGTGCGAGTGAGTGAGTGCGAGTGTGTACGAGTGAGTGAGTGAGTGAGTGCGAGTGTGTACGAGTGAGTGAGTGAGTGAGTGCGAGTGTGTACGAGTGAGTGAGTGAGTGAGTGCGTGCGAGTGTGTACGAGTGAGTGAGTGAGTGAGTGTGTGTGTATGAGTGAGTGAGTGCGTGCGTGCGTGTGTACGAGCGTGTACGAGTGAGTGAGTGAGTGTGTGTGTGTATGAGTGAGTGAGTGCGTGCGTGCGTGTGTACGAGCGTGTACGAGTGAGTGAGTGAGTGAGTGTGTGTGTATGAGTGAGTGAGTGCGTGCGTGTCGTGTCGTACCAACGTTGGCGATGTACAGCTTGGTGTTGACGATGAGAGCCACCACGGCGGTGGCCCCGCCCGACACCTCCTGCTCCAGCTCCTTCAGACGTTCCTGAACCTTCTGGGCCTGCGGGGACAGCTGGTGGTACCCAGCACCCTGACAGAGACACAGAAACAGACACAGACAGACACAGACATATATGAATTATATGAATTATATATGGCTATATGAATTAAACTACTCTGAGTGAAAAGTGATACAGGAAGAGAAAGAGACACACAATGGCAAAGAGAGAGAGAGAGAGAGCGAGAGAGCGAGAGAGCTAGAGAGACAGAGAGAGAGAGAGAGAGAGAGAGAGAGAGCTAGACAGAGAGAGCAAGATAGAGTGACAGCGACAGAGACAGAGCGAGAGCGAGCATGTGAGAGTGAGTCCTCTGGTGTGTCTAACGAGGGGGGCTGATGAGACCGATTCGGACACGGCACTCTTCCCCAGCGGCCGAGCATCAGTTAACACCACGCCGGTTCCCATGACGACCAGTGGCGGGCCCTACACTCCGCATATCTCAATCAGCGGTGTGTGTGTGTGTGTGTGTGTGTACCTCGTTGTGTGGTGGCAGGTAATTGGAGAGGTCAGCCTTCACAGCGAGCGCGTCGTCGATGGTCTTGAAGAAGCTCTTCTCCACGCCACTGAAGGCCTGTGCACACACACGGAAACCCACACGTGACTGACTGATCGATTTATTGATTCATCGATTGATTGATTGATCTTTGACATATTCAAAGCAAAATGAGTGAACGTCACGACAGCAGAGTCGCTCGCCAGCTTCCGCAAGAGACTCAAGACACACACCTGTTCAGAGTTCACCTGGAGTCTGCATAACCCCCCCTGCCTTCCCTCTCCTAACCCTAGAACTAACTTGTGTGTTCGTACATCTTGGCATTGTTAATAGTACTTAGCATTGTTTAGCATATTGTATGTTCTTAGATGTTGGTAATGCACTCAGAATGGCACGTCTGCTCTTATCTCAGCTATTATGCAGGCAACCTAGCAATTATGAAACTCGTTCTATTAACCTTGTAACTATGAATGCTTGAGACCTGCTCTATTCTTATCTTTATGTACCACAGTGATATATTGCTGTCTCTCCTTCAACAAATGTACTCTTTGTAAGTCGCTTTGGATAAAAAGTGTCTGACAAATGCCCTAAATGTAAATGTAAATGTTAATGTATATGTCATGTAAAATCATCTTGAAAATCATCACAAGAGAATTCAAAAGGTGCAGTCGGCAGAACTTAAGCGCCATCGGTTTCGTGCAATTTGTCACAGCGATCTGTCAGCTATTAGCGAGTGAAACGTGCTGTGAGAATATCTGCTCTGGTCCACTGCACACCCGCTGGCTGTGTGAGACCAATCAGATTTCAGACTCCTCCTACTTTCAGCTCCTTCCTGACCCATCTCCTTCCTGATTGGTTCTTGCCTGCACACAATACTTTTTTTTTTTTTTTAATGGTACTTACCTGTCAACAGAGTGGAATAATCTACCGGCCAAGCAATTGTTTTAAAGGAGACATAATTATACCACCAGGTGTGAGCGTGATTAGCCATTCTAAGCGGTTACAAAAACCGGCGTCATCTCCGGTTTTTGACATCACAAGTGGGAGCGTCCACTTAGAAGTGTGCTGGATGGATAGCTCAGCCTACCAGCCTACCCAGTGGGACTGGAGCAACTGGTAGGCTGATCTATCCACCATACATCTGGGTGGACACACACTCCCACTTGTGATGTCAAAACCTGTTACGTTCTGAAACCGCTTGGAAGGGCTAATCACGCTCACACCTGGTGGTATAATAGGCCTCCTCTGTTTTAATATGCATCTCAGATTCTATTTTCCTCAATTGGACGGTGGGAGGTGTTAATTTTGGACCCCTGGACCACGCCCTCTTCGGTGCCCTCTATCTTCACAACTCTCACACCGCACCTGTGGCACCTTCTGCAGGAGGAGACGTCCGCGCTAACGAGGTCATCTTTTTAAAAACCACGTGTCAGATCGTCTGGTGCCAATTCTCTCTTAAAGCCGTAACCATGGTGACGCTGAACGAGCGGCGAGCCTCTGCGCGACCCCAAAAGCATCCGCACCCCACCTGAGTCGGTCGGGATGCAGCTGAATTTCCCCTCACAGCTCTAAAAAAAAGTTGGTTTTTTTTCCCTCTTTAGAATTGTATCCATCATCTCTGACGCTTTTATCCAAAGCGACTTAATTCAATTTGTTGAAGGAGAGACAGCAATATATCACTGTGGTACATAAAGATAAGAATAGAGCAGGTCTCAAGCATTCATACTTGCAAGGCTAATAGAACGAGTTTCATAATTGCTAGGTTGTCTGCATAATAGCTGGGATAAGAGCAGACGTGCCATTCTGAGTGCAGTACCAACGTCTAAGAACATACAATATGCCAATATATCTGATCTTATGTTTGTGTAGATCTGCCTTTAAGTATCGCCGCACACCTCACTAATTTATTCACCAGTAAATATAAGCACCCCTGCAGTGCTGACAGTATGGCATTATATTCTTTTTGTTATATTGTCTATTATATTTCTTCTTGCGTAAGCGGATCGGTAAAGCGATGACGGCCGTGATGACAGCGCTGTACTGTATACAATAACTGATGCTACAGGCTTCTTTTTAGACTCCGTAACCATGGAAACGACTATACTAGGGAGCAGACAACGAGTGACGTTGACGTGACAGCGATGTGATTTAATGACAGTGGAACAACCCACAGGGGCAGCAGAGGAGCGCACACAAGTGGGTCTGGTTGGGGTGGGCAGCGTTGGGTGGAACGGGGTGGACAGCGAAATCGACAATGGTTCAATATTATGCACCATTCTCACCAACAGGCACATTGCTTGTTTGCAGAAACCTAAGACCAATGAAGCTGATTCTGATTTGATCAACAGGCTATACGAGTTCCCGGCCCTTCATCATTCAATAAATTACCAAACGCATACCCTTTCAGTCTGCGGTACCTTACCCTTCCCAGTTATGCTCCAAACACAACTAAAAAATGATCCCACAATGTTTACCAAAATGAGCATACGGACACACACACACACACAGACAGACAGACAGACAGACAGACAGACAGACAGACAGACAGACACCTGTGTGAGGAGTCTGCGTACGTCGTTGTCCGTGTGCGTGGAGTTGAGCTGGCCCAGCAGCAGCTCGGCGGTGAGGAACTGGGAGACGTAGCTCGCCACGCGGCTGCCGTCGTAGCCGTTGAACACGCCGTACAGGAAGCAGCCGTCCTCCCCTCTGAGGAGAAGCACAACACAACACCCACCATCACCACGAAACATGCCACTACCACTACTATGCTGCTACTTCACTACGAAACATACTGCAGTAGGGATAGCAGGGTGAATTAGCTGTACGACACCAAGCATCAGACGTTGTTTTTCAGTCGCTCAGGAAAGACAAATCAGAATAAAAACAGAGAATAGAGAATAAAATATTGAGGATTATATACATTTACATGAATGAACGCAATACAGTTTCATACAGTATGTATGAAAGTGTGATATACCAAATATTACTATATTACTGTCCATGTATTCATTTGTTCTACTTAATAAGAACCCTCTCTAAATAATCTAACCCTCTCTAAATAATCTTATATACGGTATGTAAATGTGCTGGGTTAAAGGGATGTCATGTGGTCTGTGAGTATACTGTATCTGTATGTCATTGTTATGCATGTTTCTGCTGTACAGGCTGTGGAAACGAATTTCCATCCAGGGATAATAAAGATGATAGAGTATCTATCCATATTTTTTGTAAACATACGGCAGTAGGAACTGTAAAGGAAATTGTGCAAAAGGGAAGTTAATCTCCCACCCCACTTTAAAATCAAACAAAGTAGGCTACAGTAGTTTGAATAACTGTCATATCACATAGGAATTAGTTAGTTATTATGCCGGTCACCTAGGTTACATACTGTACTGTATATTAACATTGATTTAGGATTTTACAGTCCCTCTCAAAACATCCCACAATGCACTGTGATGTACAAGCCCAATTACCCAACGCTTGCCGCTTGTGGATTGTGTCACTGAAGGCCCGCTGCTCACCTGAACCGCAGGTGTCCGTCTTCGTTGGGGTGGCTTTGGGTGCTTTTACCGTCGGGGCCGTACACACCGTTGGGCGCCGAGCCCACACCGCACATCTGGCAGAGAGGCAGGTCATCCGTCCAGCTCTGATGCTGTTGCCACAACAATGCAGATGTGTTAAGGTAAGATAGAACTTTATTAATCCTGAAGGAAATTCTTATGCCAGGTTGCATAGCAATAGAATAAAACAATAGGGAAATAAATAAATAATACAAATAAAATAACAGATTTACAAATTTACACTAAGTCTAAGGTGAAGTATAACAATATAGGTAAGATAAGATATTCAGTCCGCAAAAACAATTTGGTAATAAAAGGTTCATAATAATAATGGTAAGAGGAAGTATTGCATATGATATAAAGAATATTAAGAATATTAAGAATATTGCACATAATGATGAAAGGTAATGTAGCATGGTAATATTGCAAGGATAATTATTGCACATGACATTAAGAATATTGCACATGATGATGATGAGAGGAGATGAGAGGTAGTATTGCAAGGTAATATTTAGTGGTAACATGGTATTAATAATAATATAGCACATGATGTTGAGAAGAGATTGAGATATTGTGTTGTGTTCACACATCACAGATTCAGCGGGTGATGGGGTTATAGCTGTTTGGGGAAAGAAAAGGATTTGGGATTGGCATTATGTTTAATTGGTAAATGGATCCGGGGAAACGAGAACACACGAAATCATACTCTCTCCAGGTTTGCCTTTTTTGTCCGAGGTGCACAGCTTGGTTCCCCTTAGTCAGTGTTTATGGTATAAAAACAACCACAACAACAACAACAACAACAGCAACATGCAAATACACACGCATACAGTGTAGCACATGAAGTATCGTTGGGGAAAGAGCCTCCTGAGAACAGTTCTGGGTGATGCACCAGCATATCAGACACACAACCAAACACTGGATCCTGTCCTGAACCTCGGTGGGTCGACACAATAAGGTGACGGCACACCGCCCCTACCAACCGACACCTTTCATACTCTACAATGTTCCATCGGTGACCAACAGCCAGTACAGGCATTGTTGTTTGTTTGTGTTGCTTACTTGGTGCTGGTTTAGGGCGGTGTGCAAGCACCTTGTGGAGATGAACACTGTTGATCCGTTCAGGTGACGAGGAGGACGGTCATGTTTAATTGTTCTGCTAAAAGGTTTGTTGTTGTTGACGTGGGGGGGGGGGGTGCTAACTGCCAAGCTAAATGACTCTACGACAACCGGACAACACACACGATATCACACAACCTTACAGGAGCCTTACAGCAGTTGCTATATTATTATGTCGCATATTTGTTAAAATATTGTTAAAATTCACCTTGAAAAGTTTGATGTGTGGCACCACTTACTCCTTAACGCTTATTGATTTGAATTAACCAATTAACAAACCAACCAATCACATTGAGTTTAGCCAAATGTTCGTTACAAGCTGTTTACAACATGCAGTTACAGCTTTAATTGCTGGTTCTGATGCTTATAAAAAGATTCAGATTATATATGAACAAGTGTTGCGCTGATAAATAAAAGAAAATACAAATAAAAACTATCTTTGTATATAAATATATAGATATGAATCTCTATGTCAGCATATCAAGTTGTTTTAATAAGAGGACTTTATTTTAGGGCATTATGCTATGTCTGTACAAAAAATGAAATTGAGATTTAAATAAAAGAAGATATACAGTCTTGCGTGTGTTAAGCGTGATATAGCGTTAACCTCCTCCTTTATGTTGCCAGATATGGAGATGTTTTTATTTTGGAATAATAACAATGACTATTAAAAAATACTAGGACAAAAAAAGTGACCAAATAGTGAAACTATAAAAAAATAATATTAATATATATATCTATGCTTTTATAAATATATACCGTACATTTAGATGTAGAAATGTGTGCTGTGTTACTGTGTAAACTTGAGTAACATAAAATAATTGTACATACAAGTATGTTTTTGATGTGCTGAATTTTAACCAATAAAAGGTCAATACAATGTGAACAAATATCTGAAAATGTGTCTTGTATCTACTTCACTGAACACTGCATGATCTGTCTGTGTGTGTGTGTGTGTGTGTCTGTGTGTGTCTGTCTGTGTGTGTGGTCTGTCTGTCTGGGTGTGGGTGTGGGTGTGTGTGGACTTTTAGCTCCCTCTAGCGGCGTAAATAGTTTAGTTTACATACAAAGTTTGATATTTTTAGCGTCTTGTTAATCTGTATTATCTATACTTCTATCAGTATCGTATTACTCGTATTATCTTATTGTATTATTTATTTGATGCATTGTATTTAATTTATACATCGCCCTCAAAATCCATTTCAAAACTGGGATATAACACCGGTTCAGGTGGATTGACGATTGATAATAATAATTATTAATAATTTCAAAACTAAATTCGGAATTGCCTCGTTGAATAAACATGTGTGACATATTTTTCAGTGGCTGGATTAATCATGTTTTGTCTTGCATTATATTTAATACTACAAAAAGTATATACATTTAATACATTCTATGCTAATGATCACAGTCCAAAAAGGAAACTAATACATTATTATTATTATTATTATATTATTATTATTATTATTATTATTTTATTATTATTATTTGTATTATTACATTATTGTTTTATTATTATTATTATTCAGTCCTTTAAAACCTCGTAGAACTGCGCAGCCTGTGCGCAGCGGTGACGCCCCAGTGCGCTTCATGAAACAGATCCAAGATGGCGGCTCCGAGACGGAACTTGATGCAGAGCGTAAGATGGTTTTGTGAAGTTATCTGTTTGTCAAATATTAATTAATAATAATTAATAACTTCACTCTTTCAGGCGGTTGATTGCACGACGTCAGTGTGTTGAGAGGCGTGTGTCAACGTGTGTGTGTGTCCGCTGTGGTTAACCTGCAGCTCATGTTAACGATACATGAACTACATGCTCGAATAACAACACAACTTACCTGGGATTTACACGATATATATATTATAATATATTATATAATATATTATATTATATATAATATATATATATATATATATATTATATATATATATTTATATATATATCTATAATATATATATATTATATATTTAGCACGACTATTAACTCAAATTACATAATAGCATGGCATGGCTTTCTCGGTTTGTCATCTGGTCCATAAGCATCACTGGCTGTCACATTTATAAACTAATGTCACATTGACTGTATAAACTAGTGTCACATTTATAAACTAATGTCACATTGACTGTATAAACTAGTGTCACATTTATAAACTAATGTCACATTGACTGTATAAACTAATGTCACATTTATAAACTAATGTCACATTGACTGTATAAACTAATGTCACATTTATAAACTAATGTCACATTGACTGTATAAACTAGTGTCACATTTATAAACTAATGTCACATTGACTGTATAAACTAATGTCACATTTATAAACTAATGTCACATTGACTGTATAAACTAATGTCACATTTATAAACTAATGTCACATTGACTGTATAAACTAATGTCACATTTATAAACTAATGTCACATTGACTGTATAAACTAATGTCACATTTATAAACTAGTGTCACATTTATAAACTAATGTCACATTGACTGTATAAACTAGTGTCACATTTATAAACTAATGTCACATTGACTGTATAAACTAATGTCACATTTATAAACTAATGTCACATTTATAAACTAGTGTCACATTTATAAACTAGTGTCACATTTATAAACTAGTGTCATAAGTCAACGTTTTGCCCCTTTCTCTCTCTCTGTGTTACACTAGTAGGCACACACAGACCTACACACTCATTAAACACAGTGTCAGTGCTCACATGTGTGATGGGATAACTGGTTGGTTAATAGACTGACAGGTGTGAGGTACATCTAAGACTGAATCTGTGTCCACCTGTGACGTGTGAACGCAACACAATATCTCAATATACAGTCAATGTGACATTAGTTTATAAATGTGACAGCCAGTGATGCTTATGGACCAGATGACAAACCGAGAAAGCCATGCCATGCTAATATGTAATTTGAGTTAATAGTCGTGCTAAATATATAATATATATATATTATAGATATATATATAAATATATATATATATCATATATATAATATTATATATTATCATATATATTATAATATATATGATAATATATATGATATATATATCGTGTAAATCCCAGGTAAGTTGTGTTGTTATTCGAGCATGTAGTTCATGTATCGTTAACATGAGCTGCAGGTTAACCACAGCGGACACACACACACACACACACACGTCGACACACGCCTCTCAACACACTGACGTCGTGCAATCAACCGCCTGAAAGAGTGAAGTTATTAATTATTATTAATTAATATTTGACAAACAGATAACTTCACAAAACCATCTTACGCTCTGCATCAAGTTCCGTCTCGGAGCCGCCATCTTGGATCTGTTTCATGAAGCGCACTGGGGCGTCACCGCTGCGCACAGGCTGCGCAGTTCTACGAGGTTTTAAAGGACTGAATAATAATAATAATAATAATAATAATAATAATAATAATAATAATAATGTATTAGTTTCCTTTTTGGACTGTGATCATTAGCATAGAATGTATTAAATGTATATACTTTTTGTAGTATTAAATATAATGCAAGACAAAACATGATTAATCCAGCCACTGAAAAATATGTCACACATGTTTATTCAACGAGGCAATTCCGAATTTAGTTTTGAAATTATTAATAATTATTATTATCAATCGTCAATCCACCTGAACCGGTGTTATATCCCAGTTTTGAAATGGATTTTGAGGGCGATGTATAAATTAAATACAATGCATCAAATAAATAATACAATAAGATAATACGAGTAATACGATACTGATAGAAGTATAGATAATACAGATTAACAAGACGCTAAAAATATCAAACTTTGTATGTAAACTAAACTATTTACGCCGCTAGAGGGAGCTAAAAGTCCACACACACCCACACCCACACCCAGACAGACAGACCACACACACAGACAGACAGACCACACACACACACACACACTGACACACACAGACACACACAGACAGATCATGCAGTGTTCAGTGAAGTAGATTACAAGACACATTTTCAGATATTTGTTCACATTGTATTGACCTTTATTGGTTAAAATTCAGCACAATTCAAAAAACATACTGTATGTACAATAATTTTATGTTACTCAAGTTTACACAGTAACACAGCACACATTTCTACATCTAAATGTACGGTATATATTTATAAAAGCATAGATATATATATTAATATTATTTTTTTATAGTTTCACTATTTGGTCACTTTTTTTGTCCTAGTATTTTTTAATAGTCATTGTTATTATTCCAAAATAAAAACATCTCCATATCTGGCAACATAAAGGAGGAGGTTAACGCTATATCACGCTTAACACACGCAAGACTGTATATCTTCTTTTATTTAAATCTCAATTAATTTTTTTGTACAGACATAGCATAATACCCTAAAATAAAGTCCTCTTATTAAAACAACTTGATATGCTGACATAGAGATTCATATCTATATATTTATATACAAAGATAGTTTTTATTTGTATTTTCTTTTATTTATCAGCGCAACACTTGTTCATATATAATCTGAATCTTTTTATAAGCATCAGAACCAGCAATTAAAGCTGTAACTGCATGTTGTAAACAGCTTGTAACGAACATTTGGCTAAACTCAATGTGATTGGTTGGTTTGTTAATTGGTTAATTCAAATCAATAAGCGTTAAGGAGTAAGTGGTGCCACACATCAAACTTTTCAAGGTGAATTTTAACAATATTTTAACAAATATGCGACATAATAATATAGCAACTGCTGTAAGGCTCCTGTAAGGTTGTGTGATATCGTGTGTGTTGTCCGGTTGTCGTAGAGTCATTTAGCTTGGCAGTTAGCACCCCCCCCCCCCCCCCACGTCAACAACAACAAACCTTTTAGCAGAACAATTAAACATGACCGTCCTCCTCGTCACCTGAACGGATCAACGGTGTTCATCTCCACAAGGTGCTTGCACACCGCCCTAAACCAGCACCAAGTAAGCAACACAAACAAACAACAACGCCTGTACTGGCTGTTGGTCACCGATGGAACATTGTAGAGTATGAAAGGTGTCGGTTGGTAGGGGCGGTGTGCCGTCACCTTATTGTGTCGACCCACCGAGGTTCAGGACAGGATCCAGTGTTTGGTTGTGTGTCTGATATGCTGGTGCATCACCCAGAACTGTTCTCAGGAGGCTCTTTCCCCAACGATACTTCATGTGCTACACTGTATGCGTGTGTATTTGCATGTTGCTGTTGTTGTTGTTGTTGTTGTGGTTGTTTTTATACCATAAACACTGACTAAGGGGAACCAAGCAGTGCACCTCGGACAAAAAAGGCAAACCTGGAGAGAGTAGAGTAGATCTGATTTCGTGTGTTCTCGTTTCCCCGGATCCATTTACCAATTAAACATAATGCCAATCCCAAATCCTTTTCTTTCCCCAAACAGCTATAACCCCATCA
>PIJE02002443.1:0-27500 GCA_002895965.2 Coryphaenoides rupestris | reverse complement strand
ACCAGAGTGAGTCCCCAGAGGGACACCCAGCAGCAGCCCTCCTCCCCAGGGTCCGGGCTCTCTGCCTGGGGGGAGTTCCCCACCCAGAGCACCCCCACCCCTCCAGCCTACTAGAGTTGCACCAGTAGCATTTCTTCCATTACAGACATAGACATGTTCGTATCCCCTGACAGCCCGAATATCGATCTAGTATACCAATGAGTCTTCTCTCATTAAAAAGGAGAATATTAGATATTAGTTGCGTATTTCAAATAATAATATGTCCCCTGGTCCCTGCAAATATGGATACAAATTGACTGTGTATATAAAATATACATAATATATATATCATATTTTTTCTTCTTGCGTCAAGAGTTTCACTGTACGGAATGGCCCTGTGTTGTGATGTACATGTGACAAATAAAACACTGAAATATGACTTAATTGTAGGCTATGCCATATATGACAAAATATACCAAAAAGAAGGGTCATCAGAGCTACACCGATAGCCGATAGTGCATTTTAGACCAGTATGCATGCAGGGAAAGTCCTGGAAGATGTGTAAAGTGTGCAATCGAGTAACTCAAAATGTAGGCCTCAACTTCCCGACACCCGTCTGTTCGATATTTACTTGAGGACTACCGAGTCAAAAAGGACAAACGCTGTCGAGTGATAGCAGAGGAACTTAAGCAACCCAGTGAGCACTGCCGTTAGCATCAGGCTAGTTTGTTTACATTCTTGTTGCCTAGCGCCTCCGTTTTGATGACACCACGCACGTCGCGAGCGATTATTGGTCGGTGACCAACGTATAGTCATGGACGTGTCTCTCGGCCAAGTCCACGGCACGAATGTATCGCTCTGTAATCGCCTAATCTGACACGTGACCCGTCGTAACCGGCAAACATAAGATGTAGTCTGATCCCGGCCATAAGACTCCATTGTATTGGCGTTCTTCGTTTCTCGCAGGGAGCGCAGGTCTGTTCACTTTGTAACGTGCTAATCGCCGGTCTTCAACTCGGGGGAACTCTGGCGCACCCCCTAGTGG
The DNA here is from genome assembly GCA_002895965.2 of Coryphaenoides rupestris. NCBI lineage: Eukaryota > Metazoa > Chordata > Actinopteri > Gadiformes > Macrouridae > Coryphaenoides > Coryphaenoides rupestris. Next base: position 26,476 of record PIJE02002443.1, on the reverse strand, counting down.
CACGCAGCAGCTGCCCCCTCAGTTTGCCTCACGGCCGCGCGGATCGCCGACGGCCACAGGCCACGGGCCACGGCCACGTACGTACCCATGTGAAGATGGAGAAGAAGGCGAAGGTGATCGCTGCCCGGGCCGCGTCCCCACCTTCCCTCAGGGGGTTGTCGTCGGGCTGGGCCACCTGCCATTGGTTGGCCAGGAAACAGAAGCCGACGAACCACATGAAGGACCAGAAGGCTGGAGGGGGGGAGAGAGAACCGGAGGTGACAACACTGCACACGGCTTCAGGTTCGACTCCACCAGTAGCACGGAGAGCTTCATAATTGCCCTGACGCTGGCTTCGCAATCTCTCTCTCTCTCTCTCTCTCTCTCTCTCTCTCTCTCTCTCTCTCTCTCTCTCTCTCTCTCTCTCTCTCTCTCTCTCTCTCAGTATATATGCCCCCCCACCCCTCTCTCTCTCTCTTTGTGTCTCTCTCTCCTTGGTCCTTGGTCCACCGCAGATATCTGATTACATCACCAACAAACGCTCTCCTATGTGATATATTCTGTGTATGCTCCTTCTAGCCCCCCCATGCTCACCGGCCCAATGGTGTCCATTATGTTCCACCACCAGTGGGTGCTGATATTCCAAAATACAGACGCTCTTGAATCTATTGACGCGTTCCCACTATGGGTGGAGAGATAGTCATACCACAGACCGACTATTACTATTTACTAATTACTTACTAATTCATAATGTATTAATTACTCTACATACCCCCCCCCCCCGCCTTCCCTCTCCTAACCCCAGCACTAACTTACCAACTTATGTCTTGGCATTATTAATAGTACTTAGTATTGTTTAGCATATTGTATGTTCTTAGATGTTGGTAATGCACTCAGAATGGACACTTCTGCTCTTATCCCAGCTATTATGCAGACAACCTAGCAATTATGAAACTCGTTCTATTAACCTTGAATCTATGAATGCTTGAAACCTGTTCTATTCTTATATTGCCGTCTCTCTTTCAACAAATGTACTTTTTGTGAGTTGCTTTGGATAAAAGCGTCTGCCCCAAATGCCCTAAATATAAACGTAAATGTGAATGTACAGGTGGTGGCCACTACATGTCATTCATAAAAAAGAGAAACTGAAACCGAAAGCCGAAAACTGCCAAACTGTCCTAAAATACACCAGGTTTGCTTCCCCAAACGTAAATGGCTCACCAGAGACCCCCACGTCGGCCAGCACGGCCTTCTTGCGGTCCTTGACGCTGCTGATCTGGGGGAAGTAGACGTCGAGCGCCAGGAAGGCCAGGCAGCACAGGAAGGCCAGCGAGCCCATGAACACGCCGTAGTTGCAGGCATTCTGGTTGCGGTTGAAGATGCAGAACTCCTCCACCTCGTTGGGCCGGTTGATGTAGCCCTCGTTGGCGATGCAGCCGAAGATGACGATGGAGAACAGCTGGGCGGAGGAAGAGAGGAAGAGGGGAACAGAGGAAGAGGAGAAGAGAGGACGAGAGGACGAGAGGACGAGAGGAAGAGATCGATGATGAAGATAATTCGTACTGACGAGATGGGTGCTTTTTCCGGGAAGCGTTGTTCAGGCTGGAGTCTGATTAGATCCTCCGTTGTTGTTGTTGTTGCTGTTCTGTGAGATCTGTGTTCGTGTGACGCATCATTTGACCTCATTCAGTGAATTTGTTGTGAACATTTTTTATTTTAATTAAATCAAATGATGTCATGTATAGAGTATGTATGCCCCAAAGGATTGGGAGATACGGTGCATGAATAGATAGCTCAAGATACATATTATTATTATTATTATTATTATTATTATTATTATGTGAGCGTTGTTTAAACACACACACACACACTGGTTTCTGTGGTGGGAGGGAGTGTGTATGTGGTGGTGGGCACTCTTAAGCCTGGTCTCTTAAAGAGAAGCCGGGAAGATGTGTGTGTGTGTGTGTGTGTGTGTGTGTGTGTGTGTGTGTGACAGTATAGTGTGTGTGTGTGTGTGTGTGTCAGAATGGTGGTCTGTGTGTGTGTGTGTGTGTGTGTGTGTGTGACAGTATAGTGTGTGTGTGTGTGTGTGTGTGTGTCAGAATGGTGTTCTGTGTGTGTGTGTGTGACAGTATAGGTGTGGTGTGTGTGTGTGTGTCAGAATGGGTGTTCTGTGTGTGTGTGTGTGTGTGTGTGTGTGTGTGTGTGTGTGTGTGTGTGTGTGTGATGTTTGAGTGATGTATAGGGCAGAGTGCTAGAAAACGTGGCCTATCACAAGGGCAGGCCTACTCTAATCATGAACACACACGCGCACACACGCACACACCACACACACACACGCACACACACACACACACACACACACACACACACACACACAGCGTCCACGGTCCTCCTCTCTTTGACCCTCCTGTGTCCTCCATCTATGTCCCCATGCAGCTTCTGATCGGATCATAGCCCCTCCCCCCAGTTGCTGTTGGTGGTATGCATCATTAATCATTAAGGCTGATCGTACACACAGGACAAAAAAATGGAGGTAAAATATAAAAGCTATAATTTGAGTGTCATTTGTTACAAATGGCCGTTAGCTATTAGTGAGTGAAATGCACTGTGGGAATATCTATTTTTGGAGTCCGTTTAGATTTTAGACCACTCCCCCGCTCAATTATGACCAATCGGGTCATATCTCTCTACCGTGATTGGTTGGGGCGTGCATCTTGTCTGCCAATCACAGGTGCGTGAAAGGAAACACGTCTCAATGGCCGAGAGATGTAGGGAGGGAGGGAGGGAGCAGAGATGAACTATTGACTATTTCTTTATGCTCTTATAAGAGTAATACTGTACTTTACAAAATGTTTGCACCACCCACCAGAGTATTGCTACTCTTACTTGTACATTTTTACTTTTTACTGTTACTATCTTCACTAATTGTTAGAAGAATAGAATAGAATAGAATAGAATAGAATAGAACTTTATTAATCCCGAAGGAAATTCTTGTGCCAGGTTACATAGCGATACAGGACAATAAAACAATATGGAAAGCAACAGAGTGATACAAATAATAATAACTGTAAATTTATAATAATAATTACAAATTGACAGTTAAAATATACAAATATGTCGGCAAGATAAGATATTCCGATGGCGAAAACAATTTGGCGTAATTGAAGTGAAATATTATGGACATGACATTAACAATATGTGCCGTCCCTTTCCTCCTCCGCTGGGCCTCTTCCCGCCCGGTTCAGTTTTGTGTCCATATGCTCTGCATGCATGCGTCTGCGCTGGTCGGGCGGTCCGCTCTGCTGGCGCTCTGTGGCTCAGTGCGCTTCACACCCCCCACCCCCTTCGAGCCCGAAGCACGGTCTCTCTCCCTCCTTTCCATCTCTCTGTCTCTCTCCCCCTCCCACCCTCTTTCTCACCCTTTTCCTCATTCTCTCTCTCTCTCTCTTTCTTCCTCGTCCCCTCTCTCCCTCTCTCTATTCTCTCCCTCTCCCCTCTCCCTCGTTCAGCGTCATCTGCAGCATGGTGCTGGCGGGCGTGGTCCTGCTGGCCTCGCTCTACCGCCGCCTGGTGGCCTACTCCCTGCGCCACAGCAGAGTCCGATAAGTAATTGTCGGAAAAAAATAGATCCGCTGTAGCCACACTTGAAACTGAATACCGAATTGTTACTCTTAACTTCTAGCGCAATATCTATGCTGCTGCTCGATTTTTAAAGGGGCCCTATTGTGAACGTGATTAGCTAGTACAAGCCGTCATGACGCGCAGAACTGACGCGCGCGGCGGCCGCGGCGCGACGAGTCGTTGGGGCCATTGCACGACGGCTAGCGGGACAGGTAGCACAGGCAGATCGCGCGCGAGCAGGCAGCGGGCGGAACGGACCGGCGCAGGGCGACGGCGGCGCGGCGCAGAAGGCGAGGGTCACGGCGATGGGAAGCGCTGAGGGGTCACGCGGGGGTTGTGGCCCATGGCACTATTCTCTCTAGCCTCTCTCCTCTCTCTCTCTCTCTTCTCTCTCTCTCTCTCCCCCCCTCTCTCCCTCTCTCTCTCTCTCTCTCCCCCCCCTCTCTCTCTCTCTCCCCTCTCTCTCTCTCTCTTTCTCTCTCTCTCTCTCTCTCTCTCTCTCTCCCCCTCTCTCTCCTCTCTCTCTCTCTCTCTCTCTCTCTCTCTCTCTCTCTCTCTCTCTCTTCCCTCTCTTCCCTCTCTCCCCTCCCCCTCTCCTCTCTCTTCTCTCCTCTCCCTTCTCTCCTCCTCTCCTCTCCTCTCCTCTCACCACACACACACACAGACACACAATAACACACATGCACACACACACACACACACACACACACACACACACACACACACACACACACTCAGACACACAATAACACACATGCACACACACACACACACACACACGGGCCCATGCTGGTATCGGTGGGCTGGTATGGGTGTGTTGTGTGTGTCGTTGTGTGTGGTGTGTGTGTGGTGTGTGTGTGTTGTGTGTGTGTGTGTGTGGTGGTGTGTGTGTGGTGTGTGGTGTGTGTGTGGTGTGTGTGTGTGTGTGTGTGGTGTGGTGTGTGTGTGTGTGTGTGTGTGTCTGCTGCAGGCTCGAAGTAGCCAGCACCTGGGGCTGCTGCAGAAGTAGCCAGTAGTCAGAAGAGGAAGCAGGAAGTCTAAATATGGTGCCGTAAAGGGAAGTGCCTGGTAGAGTCGTAGTGGGGGGCATGTCGTGAATCGACTGTCTAACCCGGGGGTGGGCAAACTTTTTGGCTCAAGGGCCACATTTGGTTTTTAAAACTGACAGACGGGCCGGGCCATTAGAAGATGAGGATGTCTCCTCATCTAGTCTGGGGTGGGTGGGGCTACAGCCTCATCTTGCCCAGTTAAGAGTCTGGTGTGGGTGGGGCTACAGCCTCATCTTGCCCAGTTAGAATCTGGGGGGGTTCTAAGCCTGTGGTGCTTGGGCTAATCAGTGCACCACAGGTTAAGTCAGCACACACACTCAGGGAGTGCTAGCTAGCATGCGAGCAGTGACCCTCTGCTCTGTCTGCCATTCATTCTCGTTCACAATAAACCAGACTTTTCAAAACTCCAAACCTGCGTGTGACCTTGGAATACGAAGCCACTTTGTAACGCTGACCATGCCACACGTACTACAGCATTATTAAGTGTCTCAGCCTTGCCTTCGTTCTCATCTGTGGCCGATCGGTTGTGAGTGGAAAGTGACTCATGAGACGCGGAACAGGAGTTTGGAGTTTTCTCAGAGGAACCTCGTGGTCTCATTGGTTATTTCGTTCCTCGTAAACAAGCACCTGTTTACTCCAATGAGATCACCCTCACACACACACAACACACACAGCGGAAAGCTGGCAAGATGACGAGGATGACTCAAATACACATTTTAGTTTTTTTTGTTTAAAATACACAGATCTAGGGGGCGAGGCGGTATGGCCCAAATCTTCTCTCCCGATATAGGTCATTTAATAGGCCTATCTTTATAATTATGATGACAACATCATGTTATAGTATGTTTTCTGGTACTTCAATAATTAAATAGCCTTTAGAAAATAACCACAATATTTGTGGATACTACGAATGAGATAAATTCAGAAAAGGACATCACTTTACTGTAATGCGGCCTTTAAAACCAGGAAAAGACACCACTTATGTCATCCCATAATATTACGATATCCAAAATCTAATATCTCTTCTCATATTGCGATATTGATATAATATCAATATATCTCAGCCCTATGGGAGCACACGGAAATACATTGAGCTCAGTTCATGCAGTGACCTCACTCATTGATTATCAGTACAGCAGCAATGGCCGCTCTCACGGTCCGTGTCCCCTTCCTGGTTCTCCCTCTAGAGTCTCTGCTCTCCATGCAGGAGCAGAACGAAGAAGGAGGAGGAGGAGGAGAGGAGGAGGAGGGCGAAAGCATCATGTGATAAGATATCATGTGACGTGCTCACGTAGAGACTTAACCTCTTTACACGCATGCACGCACACACACACACGCACACACACACACACACACGTGCGCGCACACACACACACACACACACACTGGGTTTGGCCCAGGCGTGTGTGTGAGTGCCCCAGGGAGCCTGCGGACAGACCATTCGGTGGAGCCGTTGAAAGCATGCATTGTGGAGGAGCAACACACGAGGGGTCCTGATCTTGTGACTAAAGAAGCCTTACAAGGCTTACAAGTTACACATGAAGACCATCAACGGTGGCCAGGAGACTGTGTGTGTGTGTGTGTGTGTGTGTGTGTGTGTGTGTGTGTGTGTGTGTGTGTGTGTGTGTGTGTGTGCGTGATCCCCCCCGTCTCTTCTCGTGACATTCTACAGTAGCGGCAGCCATTAAGTGTCACGCGTCTGTTTACTGACAAACTATTTTTTTAAATCGGGCCTATTTCCATTCCGTGATTGAATTATTTTATACGAAGGCTCTGCTCTTCGGGGGAGATAAGATGCACTGCTTGATCAACCCCAGATGGGAAATATTATTATAGATAGACTGGAGTTGCTGCTAGTTTAGAACATGTAACAAGAAAGAACACATACACACACACACACACACACATTTACATTTACATTTAGGGCATTTGTCAGACGCTTTTATCCAAAGCGACTTACAAAGAGTACATTTGTTGAAGGAGACAGCAATATATCACTGTGGTACATAAAGATAAGAATAGAACAGGTTTCAAGCATTCATAATTACGAGGACAAAGACCCCATGAAAAGACTCCCGGAAAGAACAGTCACCTCGCCCGGACAAGGGAAACCGGGGCACCCTTCTGGAGCCAGACCCGGGAGGGGAGCTCGTCGGCGAGCGTCTGGTGGCCGGACCTGGATCCACGGGGCCCGGCCGGGCCAAGCCCGAAAAGACAACGTGGAGTCACCTCCCTGTGGGCTCACCACCTGCAGGGAGAGTCATTGGGGTCGGGTGCATTGTATACCGGGCGGTAGGCAAAAGCGGGGTCCTGGGCGTGCGGATCCCCGTCATCGCCGACTGGTTCTAGGGACGTGGAACGTCACCTCACTGGCGGGGAAGGAGCCGGAGCTGGTGCGGGAGGTGGAGCGGTACCAACTAGATATGGTTGGGCTCACCTCCACGCACAGCACCGGGTCTGGAACCAAACTCCTGGAGAGGGGCTGGACCCTCTACTTCTCCGGAGTTGCCCAGGGTGTGAGGCGCCAGGCGGGTGTGGGGATACTCACAAGTCCCCGGCTGAGCGCCGCTGTGTTGGAGTTCTCTCCGGTGGACGAGAGGGTCGCCTCCATGCGACTACGAGTCGCTGGGGGGAAGGCTCTGACTGTTGTGTGTGCTTACGCACCAAACAGCAGCTCAGAGTATCCGGCCTTCTTGGAGTCCTTGGGTGACATCCTGGAAAGGGTTCCATCCGGGGACTCCATAGTTCTACTGGGGGACTTCAACGCACACGTGGGCAATGATGGAGAAACCTGGAGGGGAGTGATTGGGATGAACGGCCTGCCCGATCTGAACCAGAGTGGTGTTTTGTTATTGGACTTCTGTGCTAGTCATGGACTGGCCATAACAAACACCATGTTCGAGCATAGGGTGGCTCATAAGTGTACCTGGTACCGGACCACCTTAGGCCAAAGGTCGCTGATCGACTTTGTAATCGTATCAGCAGATCTGCGGCCGCATGTTTTGGACACTCGGGTGAAGAGAGGAGCAGAGCTGTCAACTGATCACCACCTGGTGGTGAGTTGGATCAGATGGCGCGGGAGGCTGCCAGACAGACCTGGTAAACCCAAACGTGTAGTGAGGGTGAACTGGGAACGTCTGGTGGAAGCCCCTGTCCGTAGGGTCTTTAACTCCCACCTCCGGAAGAACTTCTCGTGCATCCCGGGGGAGGTTGGGGACATGGAACCTGAGTGGGCCATGTTCAGAGCCTCCATTGTAGAGGCTGCAGCTCGTAGCTGTGGTCAAAAGGCTGTCGGTGCCTGTCGTGGCGGCAACCCAAGAACCCGTTGGTGGACACCAGCGGTGAAGGAAGCCGTCAGGCTGAAGAAGGAGGCCTTTCGGGCCTGGTTGGCCCAGGGGTCTCCTGAAACAGCAGACAGGTACCGGGAGGCCAAAAGGACCGCAGCTTCAGCGGTTGCTGAAGCAAAAACCCGGGTGTGGGAGGAGTTCGGGGAGGCCATGGAGCAGGACTTTCGGTTGGCCTCAAGGAGGTTCTGGCAAACTGTCCGGCGACTCAGGAAGGGAAAGCAGGGCTTGGCTCAGGCTGTGCTCAGTCGGGGAGGAGAACTGCTGACCCAGACTGAGGATATTGTCGGGCGGTGGAAAGAACACTTTGAGGAGCTCCTGAACCCGACCAGTACGTCCTCGGGGGAAGAGGCAGAGTCTGAAGACTCGGGGGAAGTCTCACCCATATCCTTGGTAGAGGTCGCTGAAGTAGTCAAAAAGCTCTTCAGTGGCAAGGCGCCAGGTGTGGATGAGATTCGCCCTGAGATGCTGAAGGCTCTGGACATTGTCGGGCTGTCGTGGCTGACACGCCTAGTCAATGTAGCGTGGAGGTCGGGGACAGTACCTGTGGAATGGCAGACCGGGGTGGTGGTCCCCATTTTCAAGAAAGGGGACCGGAGGGTGTGCTCCAACTATCGGGGTATCACACTGCTCAGCCTCCCCGGGAAAGTTTATTCCAGGGTGCTGGAAAGGAGGCTCCGGCCGATTGTCGAACCTCAGCTCCAGGAGGAACAATGCGGTTTCCGTCCTGGCCGTGGAACAGTGGACCAGCTCTTTACCCTCGCAGGGTTGTTGGGGGGCGCATGGGAGTTTGCACATCCAGTCTACATGTGCTTTGTGGACTTGGAGAAGGCCTATGACCGTGTCCCCCGGGGAATCATGTGGGGGGTACTACGGGAGTATGGGGTACCGGGGCCGTTGATACGTGCCATCCGGTCCCTGTACGAACAAAGTGCGAGCTGCGTCCGTATTCTCGGCACAAAGTCAAGCATGTTCTCAGTGGGTGTTGGACTCCGCCAAGGTTGCCCCTTGTCACCGGTTCTGTTCGTGATCTTCATGGACAGAATCTCAAGGCGCAGCCGAGGTGAGGAGAGTGTCCGGTTTGGGGACCTCAGAATTGCATCTCTGCTCTTTGCAGATGATGTGGTTCTGTTGGCTACATCAGACCGTGACCTCCAGCATGCACTGGAGCGGTTTGCAGCCGAGTGTGAAGCGGTCGGGATGAGAGTCAGCACCTCCAAGTCTGAGGCCATGGTTCTCTGCCGGAAAACGGTGGAGTGTTCCCTCCGGGTTGGGAGTGAGTTGCTGCCCCAAGCGAAGGAGTTCAAGTATCTCGGGGTCTTGTTCACGAGTGAGGGCAAAATGGAGCGGGAGATGGACAGACGGATCGGTGCAGCGTCTGCAGTGATGCGGGCGCTGTACCGGTCCGTTGTGGTGAAGAGGGAGCTGAGCCGGAAGGCGAAGCTTTCGATTTACTGGTCCATCTACGTTCCAACCCTCACCTATGGTCACGAGCTTTGGGTAGTGACCGAAAGAATGAGATCGCGGATACAAGCGGCCGAAATGAGTTTCCTCCGCAGGGTGGCTGGGCTCAGCCTTAGAGATAGGGTGAGGAGCTCAGACATCCGGAGGGAGCTCGGAGTAGAGCCGCTGCTCCTCCGCATCGAAAGGAGTCAGCTGAGGTGGTTCGGGCATCTGATTAGGATGCCCCCCGGGCGCCTCCCTTTGGAGGTTTTCCGGGCACGTCCAACTGGGAGGAGACCCCGGGGCAGACCCAGAACCCGCTGGAGAGATTATATATCTCGTCTGGCCTGGGAACGCCTCGGGATCCCCCAGGAGGAACTAGAGAGTGTGGCTGGGGAGAAGGAAGCCTGGGGGGCCCTGCTTAGCCGGCTGCCACCGCGACCCGAACCCGGATAAGCGGACGCGAATGGATGGATGGATGGATGGATGGATAATTACGAGGCTAATAGAACGAGTTTCATAATTGCTAGGTTGTCTGCATAATAGCTGGGATAAGAGCAGAAGTACCAACATCTAACAACATACAATATGCTAAACAATGTTAAGTGCCATCTATAAAGCCACATGACACATGGTCCATGCCTCTTGTTGAACCGCGCCAGAACCCTGTGGCACGGCGACCGTCCAACTGGGGGCGTTTCAGCGGAGGACCTGATTGGACCAGCGGAGGGGACCGGACGGCGGTTCTGAATGATTTAACGTCGCGGCTGACCCGAGTCAAAAGACTGTCTGGACCCCTTTGTTGAAGCCAGCCAACCGAGCCTCGCCGGGCCACCGACACACACACACACACACACACACACACACACACACACACACACACACACACACACACACACACACACACACACACACACACACACACACACACACACACACACACACACACACACACACACACACACACACACACACACACACACACACACACACAGCCAAGGAACTACTATAAATACTAATAGAGCACATACAAGGGCGGGGGGGTATATTGTCACAGAATGGCGGCATATTGCAGTTATAATAATGTAGTATTGTAGTTACTGACATTTCTGAGACGCAAATGGTCTCCACGGTAACTAACGACTGTTGTGTGTGTGTGTCCTTTGCATAGCGCTGTATTTGCACATCTGGAACACGTTACAAAATTTCTAAGCAAATTCTCAACAGCACCGCCTCCTGCGCCGTGACGAACACGTGTTCTGATTGGCTGACGCAGCACGCAGAGAGAAGACCACACCTGTGTGCTGCTCACACATGAGGAACATGTGTTCTGGGAGTGTGTGTGTGTGTTTGGTGGCTGGCTGTCTTAATTGGCCTCACCTGGCCCTGTTAGAGTCTGGGGTGGGTGGTGCTGCAGCCTCACCTGGCCCAGGTAGAGTCTCGGGGGGGGTGGGTTGTTCCTTTTTCCCGCGATTTGTGCTGTAAAATCCTAACATGTAGTCCCTGAACGGATTCATTATTCTTACATACAGGACCTTTAATGTCTTGCTCTTCTACAGTTCTCTATACATATACAAAAACCTATATACCTATAGGGTGACCAGAGCTGTTTTTGGGAGGCAATCTGTGTTTTTTTAAGTCTGCAAAAGGTCTAAATGATTATTACTGGTGTGTGTGTGTGTGTGTGTGTGTGTGTGTGTGTGTGTGTGTGGTCTGAGGAGATTTGATTCGCCATGTCACCATGTCACCATGTCACCATGGCAGCAGCAGCTGGGATAAAGGCTCACGTTGGTGTGTGTGTGTGTGTGTGTGTGCGTGTGTGTGTCTATTATATCTAGGTGTGTGTGTGTGTGTGTGTTCATACGTATAATACAGAGGTGAAAGAGAGAGGGAGAGAGAGAGACCGAGAGGATGAGTGGCGTGATCAAGAGATGGACAGAGTGAATGAGGAGCAGACCCACACCCTCTTATGCTCTCTCGCCCTCCATCCCTCTCTCTCCCTCTCTCTCTCTGTCTCTCCCTCTCTCTTTCTCTTCCTCTCTCTCTCTGTCTCTCACTCTCGCTCCCTGTCTCTCCCTCTCTCTCTCTTTCCCCCCTCTCTCTCTCTCCCTCTCACTATCTCTTTCTCTCTCTTCTCCACACCTCTTCCTTCACTCTCTCCCTTGGCCAAATCTTGCTACAATTGCGGGAATCTACTTTATTTATTTTAATTTCGTGCTTCATTTCAACACAAATATTCGTTTTCTTTCTGCGGTTTTGAGGTCAAGTCCCACTTGTTGCCCGTCCACAACAAGAGCGCGCACGTACCGTGGGCCACGCCCCTTGGGCCGGGAATAGCTCGACAAACCTCATCATGGCATGACTTGTAGCACATAGGCATCAATGTGACCCAAGTGTGTGTGTGTGTGTGTGTGTGTGTGGCTTAAGAGCACCATGTGTACAACTCTTGGCTTTTCTTTAATTTCAGTGAGTGAGAGAGAGAGAGAGAGAGAGAGAGAGAGAGAGGGGGGAGAGAGAGAGAGGGGGAGAGAGAGAGGGAGGGAGAGAGAGAGAGTGTGTGTCTCTCATGAGACACACACATCCGCTGGAAGTTGGGGCGGTGTTCGTTACCATGACTATGACTGCGTCTCCATCCTGTCTCCACTTTCTGCTCTCTTCTCGGCCATCCATCCATCCATCCATCTACTCGTCTATCAACAGACCCAACCAGCAGCAGTTCCTTTCATCATGTGCTGTCATGTGACCACATGACCAGGCCAGGAATGTACTAATCCATCTGATAGGCTTCCACATTTCTTTGTGGTATCCCCCCCGCACACACCCACACCCACACCCACCCACACACACACACACACACACATACACACTTTCAGTACTTCAGAAGTCCAGCCTCTCTGTGTGCTTGTAATGGTTCCCTTTGTGTGGAATTAATGAAACACACATCACTACACGTTACAAAGAATTTGCCGCTGGTTTTGTCTGGTAAATACCAAAGTAATATATTCCATTACAATAACAACAAGAGCCCACGTGACCGGCATGCAGCATGCATCTGCCCTGTCCTATCCATGCGCTCTCCATGATATGATATCTCCAACATCTGTAATATGCTCAACTCCACCCTGCTATCATCTGACCAATCTGTGCCTCTAAAAGGATAGGATATGTGATGTGGTGGGCACGCTTGGCTAAAACGCACCGTTCTGAATGGCCAGACCACAGACAGACAGACAGACCATAGCAGGGATAAACACAGTATCACTGGTCAATTTCTCTATGTGCTCCGCTTACAATATCGTATTAAAATGTCACATACAGGCGCGTATCAAATGCAAGGTTATGTTATTCTTTAAATGTATCCCACGACGTCCTTGATTACTGAGCAAGTGGGGGGTGTGGGTGTGTATGGATGGGTGCGTATGGGTGTGCGTAAGGGTGCGTATGGGTGCGTAAGGGTGCGTGTTGGTGCGTATGGGTGCGTATGGATGGGTGCGTATGGATGGGTGCGTACGGGGTGCGTAAGGGTGCGTATGGATGCGTGCGTATGGAAGGGTGCGTGCGTATGGGTGCGTGTGGGTGCGTATGGGTGCCTGCCTTACCCAGGACACGATGCGCAGGACGGTGTGCGGCTGCTGGAAGAAGGTGACCGGGTCGAACGCGCCGCCGGCCTTGCCCGCTCCGTACGCCTGCTGCTGCTGCTGCTGCTGCTGCTGATGCATGCCCTCCATAGCCGCGTCTCTGCAGCCGTGGGTCCGGTCTCCCTGTCTCTCTCTCTCTCTCTCCCTGTCTCTCTCTCTCTCTCTCTCTCTCTCTCTCTCTCTCTGTCCGGTCCGGAGCCCCCCCCACCTCCCAACCCCCTGCTGCGTCGAAGGCGAAGGTGTGTGTGTGTGTGTGTGCGTGTGTGTGGTGGGGTGCGAGGTGCTGGTGTGTGTGGATGGTGTCCGTGTCCTTGGTGGTGGTGGTGGTGGTGCACCACACCTTGATGTGTGTGTGTGTGTGTGTGTGTGTGTGTGTGTGCGTAAAAATCTAACCTATTCCTATACGCGCAGGTTTTCAATAATATAAGCTGTGTTGGTTGTGGTGTGTGTGTGTGTGTGTGTGTCTCTCTCTCTCTCTCTCTCTCTCTCTCTCTCTCTCTTCTGTCTCTCTACCTCGGAGTCTAATCAGGGATAAGGGGGGAGGGTGTGTGTGTGTGTGTGTGTGTGTGGCTTTGGACGTCAAACCAAATCTATACGGATCAGAGCGCTTCATTATCATCTAGGAAACTACATGTGTGTACCATATAATAATATACATGTTCATGTATATATCTATTATCATTACCCTTTTCTCACACTTCAATCATTGCCAAATAGTTTTTGCTGACTCAATATCTTATCTTACCGATATTTTATACTTATATTTTTATTATTCTACTGTTTATTTCTCTATTGTTTTATTCTACTGCTATGCAACCTCTGGCACAAGAATTTCCTTGGGGATCAATAAAGTTCTACCTTATCTTATCTTGTCTTATCTTATCTTATCTTATTGAGGAGGTGAATAGATTTTTTAGCATAAGAGGATCAAACTCTGAACCCATTTGGAGAAGGATAAGTTTCAGAATAATGACAACAACAACAACAACAACAACAACAACCACATGAATCAACAATTAGTGTCGTCATTATCTTGTAAATGTCGACTTATTATTATTATTATTATTATTATTATTATTCATTATTTAGTTTGGGGTGAGGGGGGAAAAGCGCCCTCTAGCGTCGATGGCAGGGTATTACACGACGCGCAGGCGACGCGCCCCGCCGTCTCTCTCGGCCAATCGCAGCCGGGCTCCGGTCTCACGTGGTCACCGGTTGGACCAGTGAGATGACGACGACGACTCTCAGGAGTGATGGGAATTACGGCTCTTTGAAGAGAGCGGATCTTATGGCTCCGTTCCTTTCTGGGAGCCGTTCAAAAGAAACGTTCAAGGAGGTTACTAGGTTTATCTGCTAAATAATCACCAGGATAATTATTGACTGTATTAAAGGATAATGATTGACTGTATTAAAGGATAATGATTGACTGTATTGCCAGACCTTAATGTCAATGATCTGCATTGTAAACATGACACAAGTTGGCGTCATATCCATGTCATTCATGTCAGCGAATGTACTACTTTGAATGTACTCTCTGTATGTGTTGTGTCAATAAAGTTGCCTTGCCTTGAATGCAATTCATGCAACTCTTAATATTAGAAAACTTTTTATTGGCACAATAAAAAAAACAAGTATAATAAACTTTTGTGCAAAAGAGATTTGAGTGCAAATCAAAAAACATTAATAATAAATAGTAAAACTACTTCTGAACAATATTTCAAGTATTATAAAAACAGAGTAAAATAAAATAGAGAAAAATCACCTGAGCTGCTTTGACAACAACAGGAGATGTTTCTCAGTGTTCACGTCAAGGGAGTGGATTTAGGGGCAGCCAGTGAACGAACGATAAAAAGAACGTCTCTCACCAAGACGTACGACTCGGTTCCCTTCGTTCGTTCAAAGAGTCGTTCAAAAGAATCGGATCGTTCAGTGAACGTAACGTCACTAACTCTCAGCTGCTTCGCGACTCGGGGTTGCTAGGAGACGCGCCGTGTCCGCCATGTTGTTGCCGAGGCGCGCAAACCAGCAGCAGCAGCAGCAGCAGTCCTTCACCGTCGTCGTTACATCTCTCTCTATATATATGTATATATATTGTACCTCGTGTTTTCTCTAGAGCTTTATAATAGTGTGATAGTAGTACAGGGCTCCAATATAGTATTTTTTGGTCTAATTAATTAATAATAATAATAATAATAATAATAATAATAATATAATAATAATAGTCGTGTTTGTGGTCGAGATGGTGAAGCTGAGGGCGCGGTGTCTGCTTCTAGGTGCGTTGTTGCGTTGCAGGTTCTAGTATGCGCAGAACCGCGCAACTGATGCAGCATGCTCATGCATCCTCATGGTCTGTCTCTTATGAGCTGAATATAATATTATATTCATGTTATTAAATATTATCTGACATGACAGCCTTGTAAACCATAGGCCTGTCGTTATTGTTGTATTATATTGACATAATTGATATTGTATTGTTGTATATATTGATATACTTCTCCTAGGACTTGTACATTTGTAAATCTGTCCACATTTGTATTATTCTACTGTTTATTTCTCTCTTGTTTTCTATCGCTATGCAACCTGGCACAAGAATTTCCTTCGGGATCAATAAAGTTCTGTCTTATCTTATCGTATCTTATCTTATTATAGACACCGACTGCCACATCCATTTTAACAAGTTGTGCAGCTGAATCTTTAGCCTGCCTCATGTTTGTGTTTGTCTGTCTGTTAGTTAATCAAATGACCTCACCTGTTAAGTGTCATCTGTTAAATGGAGCTGTGCATGTAAATGTTAAGTGTCCACATACCTGCAATCATTTAACTTTTAGCCACACAAGACCAAAACACACGCACACTTATCACGTATAACTCTGTGTGTGTGTGTGTGTGTGTGTGTGTGTGTGTGTGTGTGCAGGCGATGCTGCGGTCGGGAAGAGTGCCCTGGCCCAGATGTTCACCAGCGACGGGGCACACTTCCACAAGAACTACAGCATGGTGAGTGTGGGTCACGCTGGAGAACACACCCGTTCACACTGCATTCAGAGAGCAGTCAACACGTCAAGTTAGCTGTGGGTTGAAGTTCTGTTGTTTAGACTACTAGGGGTTAGGAATGAATGCCAGCCATGTTTGAACAACTATTTGTTGAGTTTTTAGCAGATACATGCATTCAAAATGATGATGATGATGATGATGATGATGAATGTCATTAGGGACCATCAAACCCAAGACGATTACTAACCCCGAGACCAGCGTCCCAGCGTAGACTGGTCTCGCCTCAGGACCCACATGTGTCATTAGTCATTGACATTGACATTGACATTCGGGGGTGGCAGTATCTCAGGAGGTAAGAGCGGTTGTCTGGCAACAGGAAGGTCGCTGCTTCGATCCCCGGGCTCCTCCCCCTCCTAGCTAAGTGTGGAGGTGTCCCTGAGCAAGACACCACCTAACCCTACCTGCTCCTGACGTGTTGGTTGTTACCTTGCATGGTTGACACCGCCAACGGTGGGTTGATGGGAACCCTACCCTCTATGCCCTACCTATCCATTGATCAGACAGACCGTCACTGCATAATTGCTCCAGCCAATCGATACCGATGATGAGATTGCTATCTACATGATAACCAATGATCCTGCAGGGAGGAGGAGGAGGAGGAGGAGGCGGACTCACCACCAGTCACCTGGCCGTCTTATTGGCTAACAGCCACCTATTGAATTACCGTCACGTCAATGGGTCAAGAGAGATATTGACCTCAGTGTTCAGATGACCCCCCCCCCTCCCCACACACACACACACACACACACACACACACACACCACACACACACATGTACAGCAGTTTACGTTGCATAACAGAACAGCAGGAGACAGCATACAACATACAGACAACATGCAGGAGGGGGAGTCGTAGCGGAAGGAGATCGCTTGCTGGGACGTTGATGTTGTAATGACCCTCCGTCGCCACTAGTAGGCAGTGTTTCGCTAAGAGTGGTTTATCAGCACGGCCACTGCCTTTTAGATTCAAGTGTGTGTGTGTGTGTGTGTGTGTGTGTGTGTGTGTGTGTGTGTGTGTGTGTGTGTGTGTGTGTGTGTGTGTGTGTGTGTGTGTGTGTGTGTGTGTGTGTGTGTGTGTGTGTGTGTGTGTGTGTGTGTGTGTATATATGTCTGCGTGTGCATATTATGCATGCACACATGTGCAGCACTTGCTGAATCAGCTGCCTTGGGTATTCCTGGGTCACGGGAACATCAATAATTAAATCTCCAGGCTTCTAGAAGACACAGCAGCACAGGTGACCCTCTCCCACACACACGCACACACACAAACACACACATACATGCACACACGCACGCACACACACACACACATTATGATCACCATTGGCATGCATGCATACACACACTTCACTTCCTCCACAGTGGGACTCAGAGTCCTGAACTCCACAACCCACAATGCATTGCACGCACTTGTACATAAGCCTTTATGTCCATGTGTGTGCAATGCATTGTGGGTAACCACTCATCAAGGTCCCATCTCCCCAGGGTATAGGAGGCCCCTCTGTCGGGCTGCCCTAAGCTGTCATGTGACCAGTGGTCAGAGCCCATGGTGGTCCGGGGCGGGGACTAAAGTGGATAAAGTTTAAGTGCACTAACTTTATGCAAATCGTCACAATCGTTGTGCGCGTTCGCCCATGTGATCGAAACCCCTCGACGTTCGGGTTCCCACTGTCCGCTTCTGCTGACTCGGGATGAGGCTATTTCCTGGTTGTGAGCGAATCCGTGGGGACAGTTTTGTAACCATGGTGATGGCCGGTACCGCCACCCCGTCTCCTGTCTTCTGAAGGTGAGACGGACCTTCCCTTCCCTTCCCTTCCCGTCTCTTCCCCGTGCTCTTACTCGGCTCACGGTCTCGGGAACGCTTGCAAAATGTCAGCTGTCCTCAGTTAGCCGTTAGCCCGTTAGCCTCTCTGCTGCTAACAATGTCGCTCATTGACATTCAGCAGACGGACCCCCATGCATCTCCCCCCTCCCCCAACCCCTCATAAAAAACCACGCCTAGCCAGGACTGCAGTGCGAGCGTGTGCCTGTGTGTGTGTGTGTGTGTGTGTCCGTTGCGAGTCCCTCCACCTGCGCAGTAGAAGCCACCGTGTGGCTCTGCTGCAGGCTTATCGCTTATCGGCGGTCGGCGGTGGCGGCGGTCGTAGATCTGCCCGAGATCTAACGAAACGGCGCCTGGTTGCTGATTGGCTGTGGGAAGACACATGGTCGCTCTCAGTTAAACATCGCATTCAAACCCACCAAAATGAATCCTAAATCACATCGTATCTCCACACCGTTGCATACCCACCCCCAGATTTTGTCGTTCCGCACGCATGCACTTAAGCTGTAGGGTTGTGGGAGAGCGGTGCATATGACGTAATAAACACTTGCTGTGTTGTGTCTGAAACATCCGCCTGCCACGCATGTCACGGATGCACCCAGCATGCAACCGGTGTGCTGTCCTACTGCTGCTACTGCCGCCCACCGACACGCCCCGACTGCCAAATGATAAATGGTAAATGGATTGCGTTTATAAAGCGCTTTTATCCAAGGAGCTCTAAACAGTGTTGCCTCACATTCACCCATTCATACACCGACGGCGGTGTCAACCATGCACCCTGGGTTGGGTGGCGCACAGTATATACAGGCCCCCCCTCCACATGAATCAGGAAATCATCTTTTTCCCACTCTGGGTGCTATCGTCTCCCCTTTTCGCCTCCCTCTCTTCGTTCCCCTCTTCTTCTCACCTCCACCTCTGCTTGGTTCCCCAGTCTTCTCCTTTTCAATCTGATTGTAATCTATTAATATAGTCCGTTAATATAGTCCTCTACTGTAAATACATGCTATTTGCAGAGCATATATGTTCCCCATGATGAAAACGCAAGGCATCGATTGATTGATATTTAGCGGTTGGCATTTTGTTCTACGATTGTAACAGTGCTGGTGGTTTTTTTAAACGTCCGTCCGTCCGTCCAGATGAGTAATGACTAACAAACTTCTCGCCAAGTTGCCGTCACGCGAAGCGACAGCGCGCGCTAACCGGCTCTGCGTCGTCTCTCTCTCTGTGTTTTAATCAGACGACGGGGGTGGAGCTGCTCACCAAGTCTGTCAACGTGCCGGAGACCTCGGACAGCGTGGTGAGTGTCTACCCACAATGCACCGCACCGCACCGCACCGCCCCCCCCATCCAGACTAGCTGCATGTTCCTTCTCTTCTCTGGCGTGTCGAGTTGCCAAGCCAAGGGGGAGGGGGGGGGGAGCATTTCCTTTGGGAGGATCACTACAGATTCAAGATTCAAGAACTTTATTTGTGTGCGCAAAAGAATACGAAAGATAAGTTGAATGGGAGGGATCGGAATCTGAATATTTAGTGTCTCTATCTGCAGCCTGTCTGTGGTCCGTCTAATACAAACCAGATGGATATGAAAATGAAATGTTCCCCTTTACAATCACATTGTCCTTGGTCTCTCTCTCTCTCTCTCTCTCTCTCTCTCTCTCTCTCTCTGTCTGTGATTGTCTCTCTCTCTCTAGGAGCTGTATATAATAGATTCTGCTGGAAGGGAAACATTCCTTGAGTCCTGTATGAAGATGGTATGTCTTCCGTCTCTCCCTAAGCTGTAAATATAGTTGCCCAAACACAAAGACAGGTTGACAAGGCCTTCAATCTAAAATGATACAGGCCACCATACTACTAACTAACTAACGAACTCACTAACTAACCTTCTGGCGACTATAACTAAGCAGATAGTTAAGGTCAACAAAGAGGCAGGGAAACCGATACCAAGGACTGACAAAGGAGATAAAACTAAACTAAACTGAAGACTTAGAGAGAGAGAGAGACTACCCCGCCGCTAACCCTGACCCCTGACCCCTGCCACAGTGGGGTCAGCCGTCGGTGGTGTGTGTGCTGTTCGACCTCACCAGCCAACAGTCCTTCGACAGCTGCCCCCAGTGGATGGAGCGAGTCCAGACTCACTGTGGGAGGATGCAGGTCCCAGGTGGGGACAGACACACACACACACACACACACACAGACCACACACACACACACACACACACAGACACAGACACAGACACACACACACACACACACAACACACATATGCATGCACACACACACACACACACACACACACACACACACACATGCGCACACACATATATAAAGAAAGGCAGACACATTTTGGTGCCAAAGTGTGTGTGTGTGTGTGTGTGTGTTGCAGGTGTCCTGGTGGGTAACAAGTCAGACCTATCAGAACGTAGGGAGGTCCAGACGAGCGTGGCCCAGGAGTGGGCTCAGAGCCATGGCTTGGACTACCAGGAGACCTCCGCTGTGAGACACACACACACACACACACACACACACAACACACACACACACACACACACACACACACACACACACACACACACAGACTCTCACACTCTCTGGCTCACACACTCACTCACACACACACACACACACACATGCTCTCACTCTCTCTGGCACACACACTCACACATGCACACACACACATGCAAATGCATGCGCACACACGCACACACTCTCACACTCTGACACGCACGTGTGCGCACACAAACGCGCGCACATGCATGCGCACACTCACACACAATCACTAGCACACAGGCAACATTTCGGGGAAAATGTCTATGGAAATGATAACAATTCTGGTTTAAATATGGTCGTGCGTGCGTGTGTCCGTGTGTGTGTGTGTGTGTGTGTGCAGAAGGAGATGGAGAACTGTGAGGCTCCGTTTCACAGCGTTGCCCGGGCGTTCCACGCTCTCTACCAGGACCGCAGAGAGACCTTCCGGAACCTCCATGTCCCAGCCTAGCGTCCCAGCCTAGCGTCCCAGCCTAGCGTCCCAGCCTAGCGTCCCAGCGCCCCTAGCGTCCCAGCCTAGCGTCCCAGCCTCCCAGCCTAGCGTCCCAGCCTAGCGTCCCAGTCCAGTACCGACCCAGGACCAGTCCACTACCAGCCCAGGACCAGCCCAGTACCAAGCCCTCCCAGCACAGACCCCCGATTCTTTCAGAGGACTGTTTGCATTCAAATGGATTTATGTTCGGTGAAATATTTTATATATAAATAAATACTAATAAATATAAATACGTCCCCTTTGTCCAGTCTAGTCTCTATTCTCCGGTCTTCTGTTCTCTCCAGAACAGCATCAAATGAGAGAGAAATATGAAATATGAATTAAAGTGTGTGCGTGTGTACCTGTTTAGGTGTGCCTATGAGTGTGTAGATATCTGTGTGTGCCTGAGTGTTTGTGTGTATGCGTGGTCGGTTGTATCTCAGTGTGTGTGTGTGTCTATAGAGTTTTTGTGTGTATGCGTGCATGACTATCTAAGTGTGTGTTTGTGTGTGTGTCTACTGTGAACCAGGCCACTGCGAACCCAGTGCACACACACACTCGTCCCATAAAGTCGCATGAATAAATCATTTTTTTATGACGATATAACTAGCCCTTAAACGTGAGGAGGAGGGGCAGCTTTTAATGATCGACCGACACACACACACACACACACACACACACATACACACATAGACAGACAGACACACACACACGCATACACACACACACACACACATACTTTGAGATTCCAACAACAATTCAATGGCCTTTTATCTTATTTCTATATATATATATATATATATATATATAATTTTTTTTTACACTTTTCCAGTATGTGAGTTTTTGTGAAAAGTTTTTGTGTTTTTTAATTCACTGTCCCTTTCATGTTGTATCTTTATACTTTAGTCTTTCAACTTGTCTTTACTTTAAATGAACTTCTGGACTCAGTAAGTAGCAGCATTAACTCTGAAACTTCTGAACAACTCCATGGTTTTTTTTTAACACCAATGTTGACCTTTTTAAAGTCTCACATGAAGCTACAGCCGACATTATGGAGTCCTTCCCAAGCCTCTCCTCCAGACACTTTGTATGATTTGTATATTTGATGCCAGACAAAGAAATCCTGACACTTGCCTGCTGGGTTGGATCAGAGGTTCTCAAACAGGGGTCTGATTGCAGGGGGTACTCTGAACATTAACCCCCCAAAAAGGTTGTTTTTAATATTTTGCTGATGAATTGTAATTGTAAAATAATTCCAATAGGAACATCACATCACATCACTTTAACTTTGAGATAAGATAATATAAGATAAGATAAGATAAGATAGAACTTTATTCATCCCGAAGGAAATTCGTTTGCCAGAGGTTGCTCAAAAATACCAACAACATAATAATAAAAATAATAGAATAATGAATGTACAGTGTATAACCCTAATAGAAAAACAATATAGGTAAGATATATTTCATAAAAAAAATATGTTGGCAAAAGGGATTGACTGAAACCTCGCTGAAAATAAATCTGAGAGAGGGAACATTAGTAAAAAAGAAAAGATAAGATTCTTTATTTATCCCGAAGGAAATTCTTTTGCCAGAGGTTGCTCAAAAATACCAACAACATAAGAATAAAAACAACAGAATAATGAATGTACAGTGAATAAGCCTAAAAGGAAAATATAGGTCAGATATTTAGGAAACAAAACAAGTTGGCAATGGTGTTGAGAAGTAGTAATGCGAAGAAAACCCGCCAGTGAGGTGACGTTCCACGTCCCTAGAACCAGTCGGCGATGCCGGGGATCCGCACGCCAAGGACCTACCGCCCGGTATACAACGCACCCGACCCCAATGACTCTCCCTGCAGGTGGGGAGCCCACAGGGAGGTGACTCCACGTTGTCTTTTCAGGCTTGGCCTCGCCGGGCCCCGTGGATCCAGGCCCGGCCACCGGACGCTCGCCGACGAGCTCCCCTCCCAGGTCTGGCTCCAGAAGGGTGCCCCGGTTTCCCTTGTCCGGGCGAGGTGACTGATCTTTCCGGGAGTCTCTTCATGGGGTCTTTGAAATTTGGGAATTAGTTCAAGTATCTCGGGGTCTTGTTCACGAGCGAGGGCAAAATGGAGCGGGAGATGGACAGACGGATTGGTGCAGTGTCTGCAGTGATGCGGGCGCTGTACCGGTCCGTTGTGGTGAAGAGGGAGCTGAGCCGGAAGGCGAAGCTCTCGATTTACTGGTCCATCTATGTTCCAACCCTCACCTATGGTCACGAGCTTTGGGTAGTGACCGAAAGAATGAGATCGCGGATACAAGCGGCAGAAATTAGGTTCCTCCGCAGGGTGGCTGGGCTCAACCTTAGAGTCAGCTGAGGTGATTCGGGCATCTGATTAGGATCCAACTGGGAGGAGACCCCGGGGCAGACCCAGAACTCGCTGGAGGGATTACATATCTCGTCTGGCCTGGGAACGCCTCGGGACCCCCCAGGAGGAACTAGAGAGTGTGGCTGGGGAGAAGGAAGCCCTGGAGGGAGGCCCTGCTTAGCCCGCGACCCGGCCCCGGATAAGCGGACGAGAATGGATGGATGGATGGATGGATGGATGGATGGACGGACTCCGGTTCCTGACACTGTGAACCAAATCAACAGTATGAGTCTGGCCACTATGTTGTGTTTGCACGAAACACAAATCTCCTCCTCTTAGTTCTCCTGCCTGTCCTTGTCTGCCTTCCTTTCTCTCTCTCTCTCGTCTCAAATCCATTCCCCCATCTGTTACTGACTGTGTTCCTTCCTAATTAACCGTCTTCTCTTCAGCCCCGCGTCTCAGCGTGTGTCTCCAGCAGCACGCCATCATGCAATAGTCCGATCTCTCTTCAGCAACAAAACTGAGGAATAAAAGAAAAACCTGAAACGTACGTAAATGCTGTTGGAGTCGGATAACCGTCGTTGGAATTAATTAAGTGGGAACATTTTTTTGCATTGAAATTACATTCGCTTGCTGGCCTCGGCAGCCGAATGCTCTCTCTCTCTCTCTCTCTCTCTCTCTCTCTCTCTCTGTGTTTTGGTGTGTCGTGCGTCCTGCCTGCCCGGCTCTCTTTAGCACGCCGCGCTCCCTCGCCTCTAACCGCCGCTGACCTACAAAGTGTGCTAATTGCAGGTAAGGCAGAACCCAGCATCTGTTCCCCAGCCTGCTAGCCTCCTTAGCGGCCCGCACAACTACTACTGAATAAACCCTTCGCCTGCTCGCTAGCCTCCTTAGCGGCCCGCACAACTACTACTAAATAACCCCTCGCCTGCTCGCGACTTCAAGCAGATTGTGATTTATTTATTTTTTGCCTTTTAGTGAATTAATTGATATCTTGGCTCAATGGCTACAGGGTTAGGGCGGAGCACGGGTGGACTGGCAAAGCTGGGAATCGAGCGCCCAGCCAACCGAGACTGTTCCACGATATTGAAATACTTTTGGATGTACAGTACATGGAATGTCTTAACACGTCAAGGTGGCACAATTTGGTCCCACTGGCAGTAAAACCACCCCCCCCCCCCCCCCCTCCAGTAGAAGTTTATATTATCTGTTTTTGAACGAGCCGACAAGTCATTAATTCAACGTTTGAATGTTTGACACGTCTGGATTCCGGCCACGCTCATCGACGTGCCAACGAACGACGCGGCCCGCCGTGAATAGAAATGTCTTTAATGAATTTTGACGATGACTTGTCCTGAAGCCTCCCGGCCAGAAGAGGGTGACAGTGCTGCAGCGGTCTGACTGAAGAGGAAGGCTGCCAACTGTTCCAGCACAGCTCCCAGCACACACACACACACACACACACACACACACACACACACTCTCTCTCTCTCCTCTCTCTCTCTCTGCCTCTCTCTCCCACACCTCCCTCCCTCCCTCCCTGCTCCTCACTGATCACAGCAGTACTGCAGCGAGACAAGCCAGCCGCTGTGATGCCAGCCGCTGTGATCATCACATAGGGGGGCGGGGGGCGGGTGGCGGGGGGTAGTTCAAGGATTAATCTATGGGACGCTGCGTCGGGCCTAATAGACTTAATTGTATTTCATATAGCATGCATATGATTGAATAGATATATTCATGGAGAAAAGCGTGGATGAATCAACAAAGGCACCTCTGGGAAATGCAGCGAATGTGCGCCAGATGTACAGCAAGTACACATGCAAACAGCTCACAGACACTGGGTGTGTGTGTGTGTGTGTGTGTGTGTGTGTGTGTGTGTGTGTGAAGGTGGCAGGTACCAGGAATGAAGTGATTGAGAGGACTGGTGGTGATTGAGGGTGAGAAAGGATTGAGGGTGAGAGAGAAGAGAGAGAGAGAGAGTGAGATAGAGCATGCCCATGAACGGAAAGAGAGAGAGAGAGAGAGAGAGAAAGAGCGAGAGAGAGGTGGGCAGAGAACGGAGAGAATACTAATCAGGAGAGATCGAGGTGTAAGACAGATGCAAGCCGGAATGACGCGGAGCCAATAATGTTGTGTTGACGTGTAGGTTGATGGGAAGCCTTCCTATTTAAATAAGATAACACGTTGTTACATCACACACACCGTCAGTGGAGCTATAATGTAGGGTATAGGGCCTCGACCTGCGAGCGCGCGCACCGCGTGGGCGTTATGCCTCATCGGCGGCGGTCCGCATGCGATTCCGAATGTGAATCTACTGTATATCCCACCACCAGCACCTGCCTGTAGCCTGCTGTTGACAGACACCAACCCACATGAATCCATGGACTCAAGACAAGACCTCGTTCCCCCATCGTGGTGCACAAGGAACTCCTGAAGGAACCCCCCCCCCCATGCGTCGTCCGAGGGTCTTCTCGGTCGACCTCGATCGTTTTCCTGCGACTCCAGTCCAGACTCCAGAAAGACCCTGAAGACCCCGATACACGTACAACAAACTTGAAATTGGCTTGAAAATTATTATTATACCTATTATACCTTATTATTATACCTGGTACTGGCGGTATTGGTGACGTGTTATGTGTGTATTGGGAACCCTGTGAGAAAAGTTTGACAATTGTAATGATTTCGGCAATAGAAGCCCCATGAATGCAGAGTTTCGTTTTGGTCGCATTCTGGCCATTTTTGTCTGCGCATCATTTTCCATGACCGTTTTGCTTTAAGTATATCGGGGCTTCAACGGGCAGGCCTTTCACTTTTCAGGGGTGGTGCTTGCGCTGTGATTGGTCGAAGGGTGGAAAGGGCAGCTCGACGGACCAATCGCTGGCTGCGACCACAAATCAGACAGGAAACGGAAGCGAAAGGAAGCTAAGGACCGGTGTCCAACAGACGCCTATTTTCAATACAAATCCTACGAAGTTCAGTGTTGACTAAAACCACCTCGGCTTTCAGCTTTTTTTTCCCGCTCGGGCTCCCAGCTCTTTTTGAGAAGAGTTCAACTTTTTGGCCGCACCCATCAATGTCACTTCTCTCTCGTCGGCCAATTAAAATCGAGGAGGGGGCGGGACATACTGTACGATATCAACACTGTCAACAATGGCGGAGGACAAAC
>PIJE02002442.1:66556-68913 GCA_002895965.2 Coryphaenoides rupestris | reverse complement strand
GAATGGGGGGGGGTGCGCTGTTAATTCGCCGGTTCTGATGGGGGGGTGCTCCGTTAATTGGTGGGGACATGTCCCCAGCGTCCCCACTAAATTCTACGCCCATGCTCGGTACCATGCGCAGTTGCTATTAAACATCCATAAACGACAACTCGGTTGCATCTCTTTATTTTATTTTTTTTTGCGGTGTTTTTTTTGGCGTGTTTTTTTTTGTCGTTTTTTTTTTTGCGGTTTTTTTTTTTGCGGTTTTTTTTTGTGTGTTTTTTTTTGTCGTTTTTTTTTTGCGGTGTTTTTTTTGGTTTTTTTTTTTTTGTTTTGGTTTATTTTTTTTTTTTTTTTTTTTTTTTTTTTTTTTTTTTTTGTTTTTGTTTGTGGTTTTTTTTTGGTTTTCGTTTTTTTTTTTTTTTTTGTTTTTTTTTTTTTTTTTTTTTTTTTTTTTTTTTTTTTTTTTTTTTTTTTTTTTTTTTTTTTTGTGTTTTTTTTTGTCGTTTTTTTTTTTGCGGTTTTTTTTTGTTTTTTGTCGTGCAGCACGCCCGCACGCGCGTTTGTGGTAGCCCACGTGTTTTTTAAGGATTTGCAGGACGACGTCTTAATTTTCAGTATATTGCCTTGGTTTTTTTGTTCAAGGTTCTTTTTGTGGGTACTAGGTATATTTATGTGTGATTGGTTAGTTTTATGTCCTCAGGTTCTGATCCTGGGCATTGCCAATTACTAGGTGTCTATCTTATCTGTTTTTTTTTTGTTATTTGTTCTTGTCTCTAGTCTGGTTTCCCACCCATGCGGGTGTTCACATAACAGCGACCTCCCCCTCCTTCTTTCTTGCCAGCATTTTCCGCTTGCGACTCCTGGCCGCACGCACCAGCGGGTATGATAAGCCTGGCTTTTATGTCCACTCTCAGTGTCTCGTCATGTCTTTTTTTGTTGTTTACTATTCTTCTGTGATTAAGCCAGCATAATAGAGCCCTTCCCTTAATCTCTCTTCCCTCTTGTTTCTAGTTGTTTTATTCTGTCTCTCTCTCTCTCTCTCTCTCTCTCTCTCTCTCTCTCACTCTCGCTCCTTGTGAGTGATGTTAACTCGTCCGTCTTGTTCACCAGAGATCGTACGTTCCCCATGACGACGGACGGGAGATACGGTCCATATCTCCTCTTCTTTAGCCGTCTTCTCCTCCCGGCCCTGCAGCCCCGGTATCTCCTCCTCAGCTCCCTGGGGGATGTCGGGTCTCCCGCCGGCCCACCACACAGTCGGAGGTTCAGCAGCTGTCATCAATCACTTTTGGCCCATAATGATCTGGCCTGTAAAGCCCTTTGACACTGTCTTGTGATTAAGGGCTATACAAATAAAATGTAATTGAATTGAATTTAGGTGAACACAATGGCCCTGCGGCGCGTCCGCGTTCGGGCACAGTTTTTTTTTTTGGCGTTTTTTTCTTTTTTTTTTATTTTTCATGGGGACCAGAAGGATTGATATTGATCAATTTTATAATATTCTTGTGTTTCCATATCTTAATTCAGTGTAAGACAATTTAGTTCTTTCTCTGTTTTATCCATCTATTTGTTGTGATCTGTTATCAATTAAAAGAAATTTTAATTTCTATATCTTTTCATTATTTAAGTTATATATGTTATTGGAAAATTAAAAGGAAATATAAGTAATTTTTATTTTACATCGTACGAAAATAAAGACTAGGATCCCTTTATTTCTTTGTTTTTTTTTTTAATTTTCCTTCTTCCACCTCGTCGGAACGTGATTGTGTTTCTTTTTATTGTATTTTTTTATTCTAATTTTTTTTTTTTTTTTATGTTTTAATTTTTTATTTATTTTTTTTTTTTTTTTTTTTTTTTTTTTTTTTTTTTTGTTTTTTTTTTTTTTTTTTTTTTTTTTTTTTTTTTTTTTTTTTTTTTTTTTTTTTTTTTTTTTTTTTTTTTTTTTTTTTTTTTTTTTTTTTTTTTTTTTTTTTTTTTTTTTTTTTTTTTTTTTTTTTTTTTTTTTTTTTTTTTTTTTTTTTTTTTTTTTTTTTTTTTTTTTTTTTTTTTTTTTTTTTTTTTTTTTTTTTTTTTTTTTTTTTTTTTTTTTTTTTTTTTTTTTTTTTTTTTTTTTTTTTTTTTTTTTTTTTTTTTTTTTTTTTTTTTTTTTTTTTTTTTTTTTTTTTTTTTTTTTTTTTTTTTTTTTTTTTTTTTTTTTTTTTTTTTTTTTTTTTTTTTTTTTTTTTTTTTTTTTTTTTTTTTTTTTTTTTTTTTTTTTTTTTTTTTTTTTTTTTTTTTTTTTTTTTTTTTTTTTTTTTTTTTTTTTTTTTTTTTTTTTTTTTTTTTTTTTTTTTTTTTTTTTTGTGTTTTTTGTGGGTGTTGGACTCCGCCAAGGT
>PIJE02002442.1:44056-61556 GCA_002895965.2 Coryphaenoides rupestris | reverse complement strand
ATTTGTTATATTTGTCTACTATATTTGATTTTTTATTATCACTCGAATCAGTGTATTTTTTTTGTTGTATCAACGGTGTGATCTTATTACTCTGTTGCGTTGGTATTGTTTTTTCCAACACCTCGTTTTCTTGTCTGTGATGATACAGTAGTCTTTGTTACCTTTTGTTTCTTCTGATTTGTAATACTGGACTCTTTGTGGTTCTAGCTTTTCTACATTTTTTTTTGCTTCGATAACAGTGATTTTATTCTCCGTATATTGGCACGTAACAATCGGCCCCAGGTAACCCATAACACCTCCAATACTTCCCGTAGTAAAATCCCCCTTCACCAGGATTTCCCCATGGTGTTTATGTTTACCATTATTTGGTCCGACTAAGTCCTTCTCCAATGTCTCATCACAATAATCACATGTAGTACTGGTATTGTTTTTTATAACTATCCATGTGCCTCCACTCTCCTCTTTATTTACGTATTCCCTTTGCGTGGTAATGAATATCCCTGTAAAGATGTTGTAGTTACTTCCGGCGCCGTCTCGGGCGGCTGCCAGCCAGAGTTGCTTAAGCGATCGTGTACTTCTTTTTACTTTTTTTTCTATCTTTACTTATTTGTTTTTGAATTTCTTTTATTTGTACAGCCAAACAAGATGGCTCAGCGAGCTATGTCTCTGTTGTTACTCGGTATTTTTGTATTTTTTTGTTTTTTGTTGTATTAATTACAAATTACTACTTTTTTTTTCTGCCCTGTTTACGTTCCTCGGCATGGCGGAGGCGGACGCGCCGCGGGGCTCCATTGTGTTCACGAGAGACCAGCTACTGAACCTCCGACTGTGTGGCGGGGCCGGCGGGAGACCCGACATCCCCAGGGAGCTGAGGAAGAGATACCGGGGCTGCAGGGCCGGGAGGAGAAGACGGCTAAAGAAGAGAAGATATCGACCGTATCTCCCGTCCATCGTCATGGGGAACGTACGATCTCTGGTGAACAAGATGGACGAGTTAACATCACTCACAAGGCAATTTTTTTTTTTTTTTTTTTTTTTTTTTTTTTTTTTTTTTTTTTTTTTTTTTTTTTTTTTTTTTTTTTTTTTTTTTTTTTTTTTTTTTTTTTTTTTTTTTTTTTTTTTTTTTTTTTTTTTTTTTTTTTTTTTTTTTTTTTTTTTTTTTTTTTTTTTTTTTTTTTTTTTTTTTTTTTTTTTTTTTTTTTTTTTTTTTTTTTTTTTTTTTTTTTTTTTTTTTTTTTTTTTTTTTTTTTTTTTTTTTTTTTTTTTTTTTTTTTTTTTTTTTTTTTTTTTTTTTTTTTTTTTTTTTTTTTTTTTTTTTTTTTTTTTTTTTTTTTTTTTTTTTTTTTTTTTTTTTTTTTTTTTTTTTTTTTTTTTTTTTTTTTTTTTTTTTTTTTTTTTTTTTTTTTTTTTTTTTTTTTTTTTTTTTTTTTTTTTTTTTTTTTTTTTTTTTTTTTTTTTTTTTTTTTTTTTTTTTTTTTTTTTTTTTTTTTTTTTTTTTTTTTTTTTTTTTTTTTTTTTTTTTTTTTTTTTTTTTTTTTTTTTTTTTTTTTTTTTTTTTTTTTTTTTTTTTTTTTTTTTTTTTTTTTTTTTTTTTTTTTTTTTTTTTTTTTTTTTTTTTTTTTTTTTTTTTTTTTTTTTTTTTTTTTTTTTTTTTTTTTTTTTTTTTTTTTTTTTTTTTTTTTTTTTTTTTTTTTTTTTTTTTTTTTTTTTTTTTTTTTTTTTTTTTTTTTTTTTTTTTTTTTTTTTTTTTTTTTTTTTTTTTTTTTTTTTTTTTTTTTTTTTTTTTTTTTTTTTTTTTTTTTTTTTTTTTTTTTTTTTTTTTTTTTTTTTTTTTTTTTTTTTTTTTTTTTTTTTTTTTTTTTTTTTTTTTTTTTTTTTTTTTTTTTTTTTTTTTTTTTTTTTTTTTTTTTTTTTTTTTTTTTTTTTTTTTTTTTTTTTTTTTTTTTTTTTTTTTTTTTTTTTTTTTTTTTTTTTTTTTTTTTTTTTTTTTTTTTTTTTTTTTTTTTTTTTTTTTTTTTTTTTTTTTTTTTTTTTTTTTTTTTTTTTTTTTTTTTTTTTTTTTTTTTTTTTTTTTTTTTTTTTTTTTTTTTTTTTTTTTTTTTTTTTTTTTTTTTTTTTTTTTTTTTTTTTTTTTTTTTTTTTTTTTTTTTTTTTTTTTTTTTTTTTTTTTTTTTTTTTTTTTTTTTTTTTTTTTTTTTTTTTTTTTTTTTTTTTTTTTTTTTTTTTTTTTTTTTTTTTTTTTTTTTTTTTTTTTTTTTTTTTTTTTTTTTTTTTTTTTTTTTTTTTTTTTTTTTTTTTTTTTTTTTTTTTTTTTTTTTTTTTTTTTTTTTTTTTTTTTTTTTTTTTTTTTTTTTTTTTTTTTTTTTTTTTTTTTTTTTTTTTTTTTTTTTTTTTTTTTTTTTTTTTTTTTTTTTTTTTTTTTTTTTTTTTTTTTTTTTTTTTTTTTTTTTTTTTTTTTTTTTTTTTTTTTTTTTTTTTTTTTTTTTTTTTTTTTTTTTTTTTTTTTTTTTTTTTTTTTTTTTTTTTTTTTTTTTTTTTTTTTTTTTTTTTTTTTTTTTTTTTTTTTTTTTTTTTTTTTTTTTTTTTTTTTTTTTTTTTTTTTTTTTTTTTTTTTTTTTTTTTTTTTTTTTTTTTTTTTTTTTTTTTTTTTTTTTTTTTTTTTTTTTTTTTTTTTTTTTTTTTTTTTTTTTTTTTTTTTTTTTTTTTTTTTTTTTTTTTTTTTTTTTTTTTTTTTTTTTTTTTTTTTTTTTTTTTTTTTTTTTTTTTTTTTTTTTTTTTTTTTTTTTTTTTTTTTTTTTTTTTTTTTTTTTTTTTTTTTTTTTTTTTTTTTTTTTTTTTTTTTTTTTTTTTTTTTTTTTTTTTTTTTTTTTTTTTTTTTTTTTTTTTTTTTTTTTTTTTTTTTTTTTTTTTTTTTTTTTTTTTTTTTTTTTTTTTTTTTTTTTTTTTTTTTTTTTTTTTTTTTTTTTTTTTTTTTTTTTTTTTTTTTTTTTTTTTTTTTTTTTTTTTTTTTTTTTTTTTTTTTTTTTTTTTTTTTTTTTTTTTTTTTTTTTTTTTTTTTTTTTTTTTTTTTTTTTTTTTTTTTTTTTTTTTTTTTTTTTTTTTTTTTTTTTTTTTTTTTTTTTTTTTTTTTTTTTTTTTTTTTTTTTTTTTTTTTTTTTTTTTTTTTTTTTTTTTTTTTTTTTTTTTTTTTTTTTTTTTTTTTTTTTTTTTTTTTTTTTTTTTTTTTTTTTTTTTTTTTTTTTTTTTTTTTTTTTTTTTTTTTTTTTTTTTTTTTTTTTTTTTTTTTTTTTTTTTTTTTTTTTTTTTTTTTTTTTTTTTTTTTTTTTTTTTTTTTTTTTTTTTTTTTTTTTTTTTTTTTTTTTTTTTTTTTTTTTTTTTTTTTTTTTTTTTTTTTTTTTTTTTTTTTTTTTTTTTTTTTTTTTTTTTTTTTTTTTTTTTTTTTTTTTTTTTTTTTTTTTTTTTTTTTTTTTTTTTTTTTTTTTTTTTTTTTTTTTTTTTTTTTTTTTTTTTTTTTTTTTTTTTTTTTTTTTTTTTTTTTTTTTTTTTTTTTTTTTTTTTTTTTTTTTTTTTTTTTTTTTTTTTTTTTTTTTTTTTTTTTTTTTTTTTTTTTTTTTTTTTTTTTTTTTTTTTTTTTTTTTTTTTTTTTTTTTTTTTTTTTTTTTTTTTTTTTTTTTTTTTTTTTTTTTTTTTTTTTTTTTTTTTTTTTTTTTTTTTTTTTTTTTTTTTTTTTTTTTTTTTTTTTTTTTTTTTTTTTTTTTTTTTTTTTTTTTTTTTTTTTTTTTTTTTTTTTTTTTTTTTTTTTTTTTTTTTTTTTTTTTTTTTTTTTTTTTTTTTTTTTTTTTTTTTTTTTTTTTTTTTTTTTTTTTTTTTTTTTTTTTTTTTTTTTTTTTTTTTTTTTTTTTTTTTTTTTTTTTTTTTTTTTTTTTTTTTTTTTTTTTTTTTTTTTTTTTTTTTTTTTTTTTTTTTTTTTTTTTTTTTTTTTTTTTTTTTTTTTTTTTTTTTTTTTTTTTTTTTTTTTTTTTTTTTTTTTTTTTTTTTTTTTTTTTTTTTTTTTTTTTTTTTTTTTTTTTTTTTTTTTTTTTTTTTTTTTTTTTTTTTTTTTTTTTTTTTTTTTTTTTTTTTTTTTTTTTTTTTTTTTTTTTTTTTTTTTTTTTTTTTTTTTTTTTTTTTTTTTTTTTTTTTTTTTTTTTTTTTTTTTTTTTTTTTTTTTTTTTTTTTTTTTTTTTTTTTTTTTTTTTTTTTTTTTTTTTTTTTTTTTTTTTTTTTTTTTTTTTTTTTTTTTTTTTTTTTTTTTTTTTTTTTTTTTTTTTTTTTTTTTTTTTTTTTTTTTTTTTTTTTTTTTTTTTTTTTTTTTTTTTTTTTTTTTTTTTTTTTTTTTTTTTTTTTTTTTTTTTTTTTTTTTTTTTTTTTTTTTTTTTTTTTTTTTTTTTTTTTTTTTTTTTTTTTTTTTTTTTTTTTTTTTTTTTTTTTTTTTTTTTTTTTTTTTTTTTTTTTTTTTTTTTTTTTTTTTTTTTTTTTTTTTTTTTTTTTTTTTT
The DNA here is from genome assembly GCA_002895965.2 of Coryphaenoides rupestris. Lineage (NCBI taxonomy): Eukaryota > Metazoa > Chordata > Actinopteri > Gadiformes > Macrouridae > Coryphaenoides > Coryphaenoides rupestris. The sequence continues at coordinate 57,021 of PIJE02002442.1, read as the reverse complement.
TTTTTTTTTTTTTTTTTTTTTTTTTTTTTTTTTTTTTTTTTTTTTTTTTTTTTTTTTTTTTTTTTTTTTTTTTTTTTTTTTTTTTTTTTTTTTTTTTTTTTTTTTTTTTTTTTTTTTTTTTTTTTTTTTTTTTTTTTTTTTTTTTTTTTTTTTTTTTTTTTTTTTTTTTTTTTTTTTTTTTTTTTTTTTTTTTTTTTTTTTTTTTTTTTTTTTTTTTTTTTTTTTTTTTTTTTTTTTTTTTTTTTTTTTTTTTTTTTTTTTTTTTTTTTTTTTTTTTTTTTTTTTTTTTTTTTTTTTTTTTTTTTTTTTTTTTTTTTTTTTTTTTTTTTTTTTTTTTTTTTTTTTTTTTTTTTTTTTTTTTTTTTTTTTTTTTTTTTTTTTTTTTTTTTTTTTTTTTTTTTTTTTTTTTTTTTTTTTTTTTTTTTTTTTTTTTTTTTTTTTTTTTTTTTTTTTTTTTTTTTTTTTTTTTTTTTTTTTTTTTTTTTTTTTTTTTTTTTTTTTTTTTTTTTTTTTTTTTTTTTTTTTTTTTTTTTTTTTTTTTTTTTTTTTTTTTTTTTTTTTTTTTTTTTTTTTTTTTTTTTTTTTTTTTTTTTTTTTTTTTTTTTTTTTTTTTTTTTTTTTTTTTTTTTTTTTTTTTTTTTTTTTTTTTTTTTTTTTTTTTTTTTTTTTTTTTTTTTTTTTTTTTTTTTTTTTTTTTTTTTTTTTTTTTTTTTTTTTTTTTTTTTTTTTTTTTTTTTTTTTTTTTTTTTTTTTTTTTTTTTTTTTTTTTTTTTTTTTTTTTTTTTTTTTTTTTTTTTTTTTTTTTTTTTTTTTTTTTTTTTTTTTTTTTTTTTTTTTTTTTTTTTTTTTTTTTTTTTTTTTTTTTTTTTTTTTTTTTTTTTTTTTTTTTTTTTTTTTTTTTTTTTTTTTTTTTTTTTTTTTTTTTTTTTTTTTTTTTTTTTTTTTTTTTTTTTTTTTTTTTTTTTTTTTTTTTTTTTTTTTTTTTTTTTTTTTTTTTTTTTTTTTTTTTTTTTTTTTTTTTTTTTTTTTTTTTTTTTTTTTTTTTTTTTTTTTTTTTTTTTTTTTTTTTTTTTTTTTTTTTTTTTTTTTTTTTTTTTTTTTTTTTTTTTTTTTTTTTTTTTTTTTTTTTTTTTTTTTTTTTTTTTTTTTTTTTTTTTTTTTTTTTTTTTTTTTTTTTTTTTTTTTTTTTTTTTTTTTTTTTTTTTTTTTTTTTTTTTTTTTTTTTTTTTTTTTTTTTTTTTTTTTTTTTTTTTTTTTTTTTTTTTTTTTTTTTTTTTTTTTTTTTTTTTTTTTTTTTTTTTTTTTTTTTTTTTTTTTTTTTTTTTTTTTTTTTTTTTTTTTTTTTTTTTTTTTTTTTTTTTTTTTTTTTTTTTTTTTTTTTTTTTTTTTTTTTTTTTTTTTTTTTTTTTTTTTTTTTTTTTTTTTTTTTTTTTTTTTTTTTTTTTTTTTTTTTTTTTTTTTTTTTTTTTTTTTTTTTTTTTTTTTTTTTTTTTTTTTTTTTTTTTTTTTTTTTTTTTTTTTTTTTTTTTTTTTTTTTTTTTTTTTTTTTTTTTTTTTTTTTTTTTTTTTTTTTTTTTTTTTTTTTTTTTTTTTTTTTTTTTTTTTTTTTTTTTTTTTTTTTTTTTTTTTTTTTTTTTTTTTTTTTTTTTTTTTTTTTTTTTTTTTTTTTTTTTTTTTTTTTTTTTTTTTTTTTTTTTTTTTTTTTTTTTTTTTTTTTTTTTTTTTTTTTTTTTTTTTTTTTTTTTTTTTTTTTTTTTTTTTTTTTTTTTTTTTTTTTTTTTTTTTTTTTTTTTTTTTTTTTTTTTTTTTTTTTTTTTTTTTTTTTTTTTTTTTTTTTTTTTTTTTTTTTTTTTTTTTTTTTTTTTTTTTTTTTTTTTTTTTTTTTTTTTTTTTTTTTTTTTTTTTTTTTTTTTTTTTTTTTTTTTTTTTTTTTTTTTTTTTTTTTTTTTTTTTTTTTTTTTTTTTTTTTTTTTTTTTTTTTTTTTTTTTTTTTTTTTTTTTTTTTTTTTTTTTTTTTTTTTTTTTTTTTTTTTTTTTTTTTTTTTTTTTTTTTTTTTTTTTTTTTTTTTTTTTTTTTTTTTTTTTTTTTTTTTTTTTTTTTTTTTTTTTTTTTTTTTTTTTTTTTTTTTTTTTTTTTTTTTTTTTTTTTTTTTTTTTTTTTTTTTTTTTTTTTTTTTTTTTTTTTTTTTTTTTTTTTTTTTTTTTTTTTTTTTTTTTTTTTTTTTTTTTTTTTTTTTTTTTTTTTTTTTTTTTTTTTTTTTTTTTTTTTTTTTTTTTTTTTTTTTTTTTTTTTTTTTTTTTTTTTTTTTTTTTTTTTATGGGGGGGTGCTCCGTTAATTCGCGGTTCTGATGGGGGGGGGTGCTCCGTTAATTGGTGGGGACATGTCCCCAGCGTCCCCACTAAATTCTACGCCCATGCTCGGTACCATGCGCAGTTTCTATTAAACATCCATAAACGACAACTCGGTTGCATCTCTTTATTTCAATATTCCTTGGCTAAGAATATTACAAGGTTAACGTTGCGTTGCCAAAGTGGTATCGGTGCGGTTGTATCGGAGTAGTTTAACGAGTACGAGTACGAGTACATGAGCACAGTATCGGACCGATACCGAATACTGGTATCGGTGTCGGTGCATCCCTAGTTAAAATCACCCGATATCGATATGAACGCGTTTGGGTGCAGAGTCTGTAGACGCGCGGTCACGGAGTTGATGACGTCAGCAGCCCGCAACGCGTTAGCCACGGGAGGAATGTAGACGACAATAACAATGGCCTGGGTAAAGTCTCTGGGCAGGTAATATGGACGGAGACTTACTGCCAGCAGTTCGATGTCCGGGCTGCACACACGTTCCTTCACTGTAATGTGTCCAGGGTCGCACCATCGGTTGTTCACATAAACAGCGACTCCCCCTCCTTTCTTCTTGCCGCTCTCGCTGCGACTCCTGTCCGCACGCACCAGCTGGAAGCCGGCTAAGTCCACTACAGTGTCCGGAACATTGTCGTGCAGCCATGTCTCCGTGAAGCACATAACAGAGCCCTCCCGAAACATCCTCTCGCTCCTTGTGAGTGATGTTAACTCGTCCATCTTGTTCACCAGAGATCGTACATTCCCCATGACGCTGGATGGGAGATACGGTCGATATCTTCTCTTCTTTAGCCGTCTTCTGCTCCCGGCCCTGCAGCCCCGGTATCTCTTCCTCAGCTCCCTGGGGATGTCGGGTCTCCCGCCGGCCCCGCCACACAGTCGGAGGTTCAGTAGCTGGTCTCTCGTGAACACAATGGAGCCCCGCGGCGCGTCCGCCTCCGCCGTGCCGGGCGTCGGGCAGAGTAAATGTATTCCAAAAATACCGAGTAACAACAGAGACATAGCTCGCTGAGCCATCTTGTTTGGCTGTACAAATAAAAGAAATTCAAAAACAAATAAGTAAAGATAGAAAAAAAAGGAAAAAGAAGTACACGATCGCTTAAGCAACTCTGGCTGGCAGCCGCCCGAGACGGCGCCGGAAGGGTAACTACCCTTTACAGGGTTCATTACCCCCGCAGGGTTGTTGGGGGGGGGCATGGGAGTTTGCCCATCCAGTCTACATGTGTTTTGTGGACTTGGAGAAGGCTTATGACCATGTCCCCTGGGGAATCCTGTGGGGGGTACTACGGGAGTATGGGGTACCGGGGCCGTTGGTACGTGCCATTCGGTCCTTGTACGAACAAAGTGTGAGCTGCGTCCGTATTCTCGGCACAAAGTCAAGCACGTTCTCCGCGGGTGTTGGACTCCGCCAAGGTTGTCCCTTGTCACCGATTCTGTTCGTGATCTTCATGGACAGAATCTCAAGGCGCAGCCGAGTTGAGGAGAGTGTCCGGTTTGGGGACCTCAGAATTGCATCTCTGCTCTTTGCAGATGATGTGGTTCTGTTGGCTACATCAGACCGTGACCTCCAGCATGCACTGGGGCGGTGTGCAGCCGAGTGTGAAGCGGTCGGGATGAGAGTCAGCACCTCCAAGTCTGAGGCCATGGTTCTCTGCCGGAAAACGGTGGAGTGTTCCCTCCAGGTTGGGAATGAGTTGCTGCCTCAAGTTAAGGAGTTCAATTATCTCGGGGTCTTGTTCACGAGTGAGGGCAAATCGGAGCGGGAGATGGACAGACGGATTGGTGCAGCGTCTGCAGTAATGTGGGCGCTGTACTGGTCCGTTGTGGTGAAGAGGGAGCCGAGCCGGAAGGCAAAGCTCTCGATTTACAGGTCCATCTACGTTCCAACCCTCACCTGTAGTCACAAGCTTTGGTTAGTGACCGAAAGAATGACATCGGATACATGCGGCCGAAATGAGTTTCCTCCGCAGGGTGGCTGGGCTCAGCCTTAGAGATAGGGTGAGGAGCTCAGACATCCGGAGGGAGCTCGGAGTAGAGCCGCTGCTCCTCCGCATCGAAAGCCCCGCTGAGATGGTTCGGGCATCTGATTAGGATGCCGCGGGGGGCATCCCTTTAGAGGTTTTCTGGGCACGTCCAACTGGGAGGAGACCCCGGGGCAGACCCAGAACCCGCTGGAGGGATTATATATCTCGTCTGGCCTGGGAACACCTCGGGATCCCCCAGGAGGAACTAGAGAGTGTTGCTGGGGAGAAGGAAGCCTGAGGGGCCCTGCTTAGCTGGCTGCCACCGCGACCCGGCCCCGGATAAGTGGACGAGAATGGATGGATGGATGGATGTGCTAAAACAAATTTACGTGTGACCATATTGACGAGGAATGATGATCTGTCTTGATAGACGTTACCGTCTCCAATAGGTTTTAAAGGGCTCCAGTTCTGCCACCAGGTGGCGCTGTGATCAGCCGTTACTCCTGTTTGTACTACTGAACAGGTTTTCACACTTTGTATGGAAATAATTTTAAAAGGATGTTCCACTTTTTTCCTGTCAGCAAATCTGTAGCGAATTAGGGCAAAGCACTGTATTGTCATTATGCCTGTCAGGAAACAAAATAAAAAGAATACTGTAGCGACCCTGGACGTTAAATACAAGTGTTATGTGTATTCTGTGTTGTTCTGATGCAGCTGTTCCCGTGTGCGTCTATTGGAATGTGTTACCTGTCAATCTGGGTGGGTGGCCAATCATAATGAAGTGGGAGGGGCTCGTAATAAAGTGGGAGTTGTTACATTTTGAGCGGGAGTTAGTTGAGTCTGGGTTTGGTTGGCGTAGGTTACGGCCAGACATTAACCTGTGAAACCAATGTACAAATAAACAAGTTGTTCAACTCTTAATCCTGACTGAACATTCATCTCTCACCCCGGGGATCATTACACTGGTGTCAGAAGTGAAAGCAGAACTTATTTTATTTATTTCTGATTCCCGCTCGGTGAGCTGTCGGGCAACCACCATAGCCATTAGCTTTGCTGCCGCGTTTTTTTCAACACACCAATCATGTTACCTGCGGATGTCACGGTCGCGACCATGTCTCCGGGCTCCCGGGGTTGGTGGGCTCCGGGCTCCGGTGCCGCCCCTGGATGATTAGCGGCACCTGGGCTGCGTTCGCGGCTGCCGGTAATCGACAATCAGTGCCAGTATAAAGACTCTGGCTTACCACCCACTGATTGTCGGTTCATTGTTACAAACCTCCTGTTGTTGTTGTTGCACATAGTTAATGCTCCCCCGTATGGACTTCACCCGGCACCAGCCAGCCGATCGCCCTGTCTACCCGTCTGCCCGTCTCTCCCTGCCTGCTGGTTCCCGCATCTGCCTGCCGCGCTCGCCACCCGTCCCGCTGGCTTCACTCCCTTGTCCTCACGTTGGTATTCTGTAAATAAATATCACTTCTGTACTGCATAACCCCGAGTCTGAGTCTAGCGTTTGGGTCCTCCTGCTCACATCGTGACAGAATGGTCCGACCACAAATGGACCCAGCAGACTCAGGCTTGGGGTTAATCAGCCTGTGGCAGTACTTGGCCAACCGGTGCGAGCCGCTGCCGGCATACAAGACCCAGCCGGCGCCGAGCTACCTGGGGACCCGCCTGGCCCTGGGGGGGCCTCGTAGCGTCCAGCGGGCTCACCGGCGGCGGGGCAGGCAACCCCTGCCACCCCGGGTCCCGGTCCTGGCTGGACCGCAGCAGTTCCGTTATCCCGCTGCTGGGTCACAGCCATCCCGGGTCCCGGTCCCGGCTGGACCGCCGCAGCTCCTGCCGGTCCCTGCTGCCAGGTGCCAGCCATCCCGAGTCCCGGTCCCGGCTGGACCAGCAGCTCCTGCCGTTCCTGCTGCCAGGTCCCAGCCATCCCGGTCCCGGTCCCGGCTGGACCGCCGCAGCTCTTGCCGGTCCCTGCTGCCAGGTGCCAGCCATCCCGGTCCCGGCTGCACCGCCGCAGCTCCTGCCGGTTCCTGCTGCCAGGTGGCAGCCATCCCGGGTCCCGGTCCCGGCTGCACCGCCGCAGCTCCTGCCGGTTCTGCCAGGTCCAGCCCCCCGGTCCCGGCTGCACCGCCGCAGCCCCGGCCCCTGCTGCAGCTGCCAGCCATCCCTTTTTTTTATATCTCTCCACGTCCCTGCCGGTTCCTGCTGCCAGGGCAGCCATCCCGGGTCCCGGTCCCGCAGCTCCTGCCGGTCCCTGCTGCCAGGTGCCAGCCATCCCGGGTCCCGGTCCCGGCTGCACCGCCGCAGCCCCTGCCGGTTCCTGCTGCCAGGTGCCAGCCATCCCGGGTCCCGGTCCCGGCTGCACCGCCGCAGTCCCTGCCGGTTCCTGCTGCCAGGTGCCAGCCATCCCTGGTCCCGGTCCCGGCTGCACCGCCGCAGCCCCTGCCGGTTCCTGCTGCCAGGTGCCAGCCATCCCTGGTCCCGGTCCCGGCTGCACCGCCGCAGTACCTGCCGGTTCCTGCTACCAGGTGCCAGCCATCCCGGGTCCCGGTCCCGGCTGGACCGCGGCACCCCCTGCCGGTTCCTGCTGCCAGGTGCCAGCCATCCCTGGTCCCGGTCCCGGCTGCACCGCCGCAGTCCCTGCCGGTTCCTGCTGCCAGGTGCCAGCCATCCCTGGTCCCGGTCCCGGCTGCACCGCCGCAGTCCCTGCCGGTTCCTGCTGCCAGGTGCCAGCCATCCCTGGTCCCGGTCCCGGCTGCACCGCAGCCCCTGCCGGTTCCTGCTGCCAGGTGCCAGCCATCCCGAGTCCCGGTCCCGGCTGGACCGCAGCAGCCCCTGCCGGTTCCTGCTGCCAGGTCTCAGCCATCCCGGTCCTGCTGCTAGGCAGCCATCCCGGGTCCCGGTCCCGGCTGGACCGCAGCAGCCTCCTTCCTGCTGCTGGGTCGCAGCCAGCCCGCGCCCCGCTCCGACGGTATCCCCCGCCCTGCCTCCAGGTCGTCCACCGGAGGGTCACTGCTCGGCCTCTGCCCTGCCTCCAGGTCGTCCACCGGAGGGTCCCTGCTCGGTCTCTGCCTTGCCTCCAGGTCGTCCGCCTGATGGTGCCGGCCCGGTGATCGTGGGTCGCCTGGAGGCTCCCGTTGAGGGGGGGGTACTGTCATGGTCACGACCGTGTCTCCGGGCTCCCGGGGTTGGTGGGCATGGCTCCGGGCTCCGGTGCCGCCCCTGGATGATTAGCGGCACCTGGGCTGCGTCTTGCGCTTGGGTCCTCCTGCTCACCACGTAACAGCGGACTGTCGGGTAAAGGTGGAGACGGAGATGGACTACTACGGCGAGGGGGCGTGTGGCGTAACTTCGCGGTCCCTGGAGGGGGGAAGCGCCTACCGGGACCCGGCGGCGGAGATGGCCACCGAGAGAAATTCCAGCGGACATTTCTCCCGCGTCGCACACTGCACGAGCTGCCCGCGATGTGTCTAACAGATGAGGCATTGCAATGTTTGCTGCTGCTAAGCCCAGAGGACAGGGGTGACTATGAGGCCCTAGTGGGGGCTCTGAAGAGGCGCTTTGGACAGTGTGTTGAGCCGGGTCTACTGCGCTCAGAACTGTGTAATAGGCGGAGACGGCCGGGAGAAACACTGCGGGCCCTGGCCAACGATATAGAGAGCCTGTCACGCCGGGCATACGCCCACATGCCACCATCAGTGCAGAGCGAGCTCGCTCGGGACCAGTTTCTCCAGGCCCTTTCCCCTGTAGACCTACGCACACACCCAGCTGGCCCACGCACAGACTTTACAAAAGGCCCTGGAGATGGCTATCGAGAAGGAGCTGGTGTGGGCAGGAGCAGCGGGCAGCCGTCTCGCTCCTCAGCCGACGGTGAGATCTACAGGGAAGAGCAGTGAGGACTCCCAGACTCCCTGGGTGGATGAATTCACCGAACTCGTCCGTGCTGTCTCCGTTCAGGCGAACCATCGCTCCCCTCCTCGCCCGGTGCCAAGGATCTTCTGGGGGTGCGGGCAGCCTGGCCACCTGGTCAGACAGTGCCCTAAAGCTGTGAGAACCCAGCGAAACGGCTCGGGGTCCGTGTAAGTAGGGATACGCGGACCCCTGGCTCTGTACCCCTGTCGTCATCGGTCGAAGGAACCCAGCAACTCGGCTGGGGGGATGGGGCTCCACCTATGTTTATTTTAATAAGGAATTATATATTAGGAATTGGATCATTTGTATTCAACATATTTTATTCATACAGTTCAATCTGTCAAAAGTATTTTTGCATTGCTGATTCACTGATTAAGGGTTATTATAATACCTATCTTTTTTCAATGATTGTTTTTCTTGAAAATATAATTGATATTTATTGAAAAATATATACGTTCCATTTACAGTATGTCTGAAGTCGGAGCTGTTAATGATGGAAAATTCCGACTGCCGAGTCCAAATGAGCCATTTCCCATGATCCTTTAATAAATAACCACTTTAATAACCACTTTAATAAAGTCTTTAATTACCACTTTAATAAACACTTTAATAACCAACCGGCAGACACAGGCTTCACTTGAAATGGTAGTTTGTGAAAAGAAATCTCATCTATATTTTAAATTGGGCGATGCTAAAGTTTCATAATGGTATGATTTTTTCTTCTGCTTGCAAAAACACGTCAAAATCAATGTTTATGCTGCAGCAACAAAGTCCCACACCCACAAAGCAGCAAGCTACTCCTTATAACAAACTGTATTCTTAACTCTACCCTACATTTGATCTTTCCTTGTGATTCTAGTGTAATATTCCCCTGAACACTCTTATATTCTGCATTACCGCTCTGCTGCCAGAAGGTTATTTATTAGTAGATCACATGCCCCTGATAGAACCGATATGAAATTACCTGGGTTGTTGGTGTTGTAGAGTTTGGGTCAATACTCACAATCTCCTGATTCCTGAACATCTAACTCATCTATTGCCACCTGTGTTGTACCTTGACCTGGTGGAGGAAGGGGTTTCCCTACTGCCAAGATTGCCTGTCGTAAAGACAATCTTCTTTTAGAAACCTAATACCAACAGGAATATGCACTTTTCCCATGACAGTGGGCACTAGCATAGGTGGGTGACGACACCACTGACTCACTCTTATGTCTGAGAGGCATAGCACGGTGACGTAATGCATGATGTAGCAGCTGAGCTCCAGCAGGTAGAATCAGCATGTTGTGGTGGTGACATGAACACACATGATGTCTCATGTTGTCTTGAAATACATGCCACCTTGTTCACTCATTTCTATGTGGATGGGTGGCAACCACATAAGTGATAATCTTGTCCATTATCTGGCCAGTGATCTCTGATATTCCACATTACATCTTGTGATATTTTGTTTGGATCAAATAGTGCGGCGAGCGTCTGGTGGCTGGGCCTGGATCCACGGGGCCCGGCCAGGCCAAGCCCGAAAGGACGACGTGGAGTCACCTCCCTGTGGGCTCACCACCTGCAGGGAGAGTCATTGGGGTCGGGTGCATTGTATACCGGGCGGTAGGCAAAAGCGGGGTCCTGGGCGTGCGGATCCCCGGCATCGCCGACTGGTTCTAGGGACGTGGAACGTCACCTCACTGGCGGGGAAGGAGCCGGAGCTGGTGCGGGAGGTGGAGCGGTACCAACTAGATATGGTTGGGCTCACCTCCACGCACAGCACCGGTTCTGGAACCAAACTCCTGGAGAGGGGCTGGACCCTCTCCTTTTCCGGAGTTGCCCAGGGTGTGAGGCGCCAGGCGGGTGTGGGGATACTCACAAGTCCCCGGCTGAGCGCCGCTGTGTTGGAGTTCTCTCCGGTGAACGAGAGGGTCGCCTCCATGCGACTGCAAGTCGCTGGGGGGAAGGCTCTGACTGTTGTGTGTGCCTACGCACCAAACAGCAGTTCAGAGTATCCGGCCTTCTTGGAGTCCTTGGGTGGCATCCTGGAAAGGGTTCCATCCGGGGACTCCATAGTTCTACTGGGGGACTTCAACGCACACGTGGGCAATGATGGAGAAACCTGGAGGGGAGTGATTGGGATGAACGGCCTGCCCGATCTGAACCAGAGTGGTGTTTTGTTATTGGACTTCTGTGCTAGTCATGGACTGGCCATAACAAACACCATGTTCGAACATAGGGTGGTCCACAAGTGTACCTGGTACCGGACCACCTTAGGCCAAAGGTCGCTGATCGACTTTGTAATCGTATCAGCATGTTTTGGACACTCGGGTGGCGAGAGGAGCAGAGCTGTCAACTGACCACCTGGTGGTGAGTTGGATCAGATGGCGCGGGAGGCTGCCAGACAGACCTGGTAAACCCAAACGTGTAGTGAGGGTGAACTGGGAACGTCTGGTGGAAGCCCCTGTCCGTAAGGTCTTTAACTCCCACCTCCGGAAGAACTTCTCGTGCATCCCGGGGGAGGTTGGGGACATGGAACCTGAGTGGGCCATGTTCAGAGCCTCCATTGTAGAGGCTGCAGCTCGGAGCTGTGGTCAAAAGGCTGTCGGTGCCTGTCGTGGCAGCAACCCAAGAACCCGTTGGTGGACACCAGCGGTGAAGGAAGCCGTCAGGCTGAAGAAGGAGGCCTTTCGGGCCTGGTTGGCCCAGGGGTCTCCTGAAACAGCAGACGGGTACTGGGAGGCCAAAAGGGCCGCGGCTTCAGCGGTCGCTGAAGCAAAAACCCGGGTGTGGGAGGAGTTCGGGGAGGCCATGGAGAAGGACTTTCGGTTGGCCTCAAGGAAGTTCTGGCAAACTGTCCGGCGACTCAGGAAGGGAAAGCAGGGCTTGGCTCAGGCTGTGCGGGGAGGAGAACTGCTGACCCAGACTGAGGATATTGTCGGCATGGGAGTTTGCCCATCCAGTCTACATGTGCTTTGTGGACCTGGAGAAGGCTTATGACCGTGTCCGCCGGGGAATCCTGTGGGGGCTACTACGTTGGCCGTTGGTACGTGCCATTCGGTAAAAAAAGTGCTAGCTACGTCCGTATTCTTGGCACAAAGTCAAGCACTCGATTTACAGGTCCATCTCCGTTCCAACCATCACCTATGGTCATGAGCTTTGGGTAGTGACCGAAAGAATGAGATTGCGGATACATGCGGCCAAAATGAGTTTCCTCCGCAGGGTGGCTGGGCTCAGCCTTAGAGATAGGGTGAGGACCTCAGACATTCGCAGGGAGCTCGGAGTCGAGCCGCTGCTGCTCCTCAGCTGAGGTTGTTCGGGCATCTGATTAGGATGCCCCCCGGGCGCCTCCCCTTAGAGGTTTTCCGGGCACGTCCAACTGGGAGGAGACCCCGGGGCAGACCCAGAACCCGCTGGAGGGATTATATATCTCGTCTGGCCTGGGAATGCCTTGGGATCCCCCAGGAGGAATTAGAGATTGTGGCTGGGGAGAAGGAAGCCTGGGGGGCCCTGCCTAGATGGCTGCCACCGCGACCCGGCCCCGGATAAGCGGATGAGAATGGATGGATGGATGGATCAAATAGTGCACGTCATGCTCTCGGAGCATTGAGGACTTTAGCTTTCAGACGCCTGCGGAGAAACTGCCTGCATTGGAGCTTGAACCCAGTATGATGTGGCTAGTGGCCACGAAATGAACCTATGTGGTTACTGATCAACACTCCTTGAAAGAGCAGTTTCCATTAGGTTGAGGAGAATGATTTACACTTTTCCACAAGATTGTAGACATATTCAGTTAATTTGACACGTGTATTTCATGTATTTGTTTCTTCTTGTATTTACACATCTTAAATCTGCATCGTATTCTTCTCAAAGTAAATGTCATGACATGATGACACATTTACAATGTTTTCAGTTCTCCTTCAAGGTTAAACCCTTCATGATGTCATACCCTGACATTTAGAATTTAGCATTTAAAATGAACATTTCTATTTTAATCCCCAATAATCTAATTCCAGAGAGAGAGAGAGAGAGAGAGAGAGAGAGAGAGAGATATGTTGTATGGTCTTATGGTAGTACACTAGTGTTGTAGGCTAGGATGGTAGTATGGCAATAGTCTACTATGGTAGTCGTCGAGTATGGTAGTATGGTCGTAAGGCTAGTATGGTAGTATTGTAGGCTAGTATGGTGGTATGGTCTTATTGTAGTAGGCTAGTGTGGTAGTATGGTAGTAGTCTAATATGGTAGTATGATAGTATGGCAGTATGGTAGTAGTCTAGTATGGTAGTATGGCAGGAGGCTAGTATGGCAGCATGGTAGTAAAAGATTCTAAGGTTCAAAAATAACTTTTCCCAACGGTTGGAACGGCTATGCTCAACATCATGAACCTATCATTGTCGACAGGCTCAGTTCCCTCTAGCTTTAAGTGTGCTGTGGTAAAACCTCTACTCAAGAAGCCTGGCCTCGACCCCGAAGCTCCCAGCAGCTATCGGCCCATCTCTAACCTTCCTTTCCTCTCTAAAGTATTGGAAAAAATTGTAGCTAGCCAAATCATCAATCATCTGACGGCAAACAACTTATTTGAACCATTTCAGTCTGGTTTCAGGAGCCTATACTCTACTGAAACCGCTGTGACCAGAGTGGTAAACGATCTCCTCCTTAGCATGGACAGCAATACAAGCTCCCTGATGGTGTTGCTTGACCTCAGCTATTGTGAACACTAAGGCATACATCTAGAATGGGTGGCG
>PIJE02002442.1:26010-36929 GCA_002895965.2 Coryphaenoides rupestris | reverse complement strand
TCGCGTTATTTACCGCTGTTTACAGACAAGCGGTGTGATATCATACTTTCTCTCTCTCTCTCTCTCTCTCTCTCTCTGTCTCTCTCTCTCTCTCGTCCTGGTAGAGCACATTCTGCTCTTGTCTTGACGCCTCTGCACAGCAGCATTGAGGTGTGCATGCAGTGGAGACTGTGTACCACCTTGTGTGAGTGTGTGTGTGTGTGTGTGTGTGTGTGTGTGTGTGTGTCTGTATGCGTGTGTGCGTGGGCGTCACACCGGGACCGTCTCACCTCCAGCGAGCGCAGTGTGCAGCACGGTGTCACCCGGGCGGCGTGCGCTGGAGTGTGACTCAGCTCCTCCTGCTTCTCCTGCCGGGGACCGGACTGGACCACCCTGGACCACTGCCCCCCCCTCCCTAAAGCATCCAGCCGGGCTCCTGCAGACCTCCTCTGGGATCCGGTGGTCTCTGCTCGGAGCTCCAACCCAGTGCTGCACATGCATCAGGGGGAGGACTCCATCTTGGACTGCGAGGAGCTCAGGACTGATTCAGGACCGTTGGGGGCCAGATGAACCAGACTTGAGTCCAGTATCTTTTCCTTGTATGAACCGTGTGGAGACTTTTGGCGGTGATGTCGCTGCCTGATTTTTTCCGGGACAGCGGTGCCGGCGAGGCTCCGTACCGGATCCTGAACCGGCTCAGCCAGCTGATCCAGAACCTGGATGTCAGCGGGCTGGCCCCGGTGTTCCCCTTCAGCCCGTCCGGCCGTAAGGACTCCTGGGGGGACTGGGATGGTAAGACCCCCTGAGGAGGACGCTGGAGACACCAGGACACTGAACCAGGCAGGCTGTGCTGCTAAAACATGTGCACACTTAGCTTTAGGTTGGTGGGGGGGTGTGTTGTAACGGTGTGGCTTTTTGTTTGAATGTGTATCAATGCTGCTGCTGTGCATCGATACGTGTGTGTGGGTTTAATGAGATTTTCTGAGCTCATCAGGGTGGTGAGTCCAGAGCGTTGCACGCGGACACAGACACACGGACACACGGACACGGTCTGTGTAGATGCACTGTTAATATCTGTGTGTGTGTGTGTGTGTGTGTGTGTGTGTGTGTGTGTCCCAGCATGTGTGCACAACTGCACCAACAGAGCAGTAAAAGCAGCCACTAGGGGAAAGCAGCACAGCAGAACCGGGCAGCTGGTCCAGTTTGGAGCTCATCTCCATCTCTACAACATCAACATTGCAGCAATCGTTGGTTTATCTTCTCTGGCTGCATTCTGGAAGTCCGGCCGTACCAGCAGGGGAAGGAGGCTCGCTGGGTGGAGTCATGGAAAATAGTGATAAGACATCTTTAATGTCAGCCTGGCAGTGAGAGGTTGAGGAGGAGGAGGGCGGACGATGTTCTTGAGGAAGCGCAGGAACAACACGGCAAACCAGGAGCCAGCGGCGGACCAGGAGACGGTGGCATTGATGCTGCTGGTTCTTCTGAAGACCAGTGAGTCTCAACCCCTCCGGGTCCTTCTACCTGGTGTGTCTGTGTTTCACGTTAGCTGTCCATCTGCTCTGTTGATAGTACGGGGCTGGTTTATGTAGGGTACAGGGACGGCTTCGAGTATTTGTGCCTTCGGTGTCTGGGTGTACGGAGAGCCTCCAGGGTGTTTGTAAGAAGGTCCCGTTCCTTCCTCCCAACTTTGCTAAAGTCATGAGCAGCCATCAGGTCAACTCATCCAAATATCAGACTCCTGCTGTGCTGGATGGTTTTGCCCGTTTAACAGCCAGGAAGCAGCAACCTTCATTTACAGCATTTTCTTTCGTAAAACTTGGTAAAACAAGTTTACATGTTACACTCTTTTGTTGTGTGGCGTATCTGTCCGATGGATCTGTGTGTCTTGCTGTCAGCAGTAGTGAGTCCTGCAGGCAGCAGTTGGCCAACAGAAGCAACACTCTCTCTCTCCCAGCCTCTTTTGTGATGCTAATCCTGAAGCACAGCCTCTGTTTGGCTCCACGGGGAAACTATGAATCAGTGGTTGGCTGTGAGCGGACAATGTCTTGGGGCTGTGTACCATTCCCTGAGCCGGCCGGAGTGTTTATCGTTCAGGGTTACGCCGCTGTTGCCAGCATGGCCCTGATCCCACATACAAGCACCGTGCACGTGCCAAGTGTGCCCCGACAGGTGTGCACACAGTCACACCTGCAACCAGGCAGAGCTAAAGATAGAATGTAGAGACACATGCAGCATGCGGTCTGGCAGGGAGGACGCTCGCACACACGCGTGTTCTGTTGGCAGCTATTGGGAGATAAAATGTTGGGGTTTTACAATACATTTCATGTATTCAACGTCACACAGTTGAATACATGAAATGTGCAATTAACTCTGTAAGTGCCGTACTCTGTTGAAGAACTGTGTCCTCTTCATAGAGCCCGTCAGAATTAGGTCATTTAAAGAGGGTTCTTAAGAATGGAGTCTTTGAGTGGTGTAAACAAGAAGAGTCTCTGGGTGAATAGATGCGGCCCATGAATGGTCAAATGGTGATGCAGAGAGCGTTTGAAAAGACTGGTCAGAATGGAGGCTTTGTTCCGAGCCAGCAGATCGCCGCAGATAAGGCCAATTTGGACTCAAGCCTCCATTGACTTAGGTAAATGAGTGCGGTCAGAATAGACTGCGTTGTTCACACGCCTACGCAATCACTGGCTCAAAACAACACAGAAAATACAATACCTGAGGCGGCGTCGTGCACAGATATATACAAATATATTCAATTATATGTTCAATTGATCATTGAACAAATCATGAATCGTTCAAGTCAAGTGAGGTTACATGAACAGAAATAGAAAGCCATATGCAAAACCCTTACTGTCAGAGACACTCGCCCACATTATTTGCAGCGCATTGCACAGAGTCCGTGTCATCTCCTGGCTCCATTTTGCCCTCACTCGTAACAAGACCCGGAGGATACTTGAACCTCCTTTCGCTTGAGCAGCAAAAGCTCATTCCCAACCCGGAGGAAACACTCACCGTTACCGGGCAGAGAACCATGGCCTCAGACTTGGTAGGTGCTTGACTCTCATTCCCGACCGCTTCCACTCGGCTGCAAACCGCCCCAGTGCATGTGGAGGTCACGGTCTGATGTAGCCAACAGACCAAATCATCTGCAGAAGGAGCAGAGATGTAATTCTTGAGGTCCCCCAAACGGACACTTCTCCTCACCTCGGCTGCGCCTTGATTCTGTCCATGAAGATCACAAAAACAGAATCGGGTGACAAGGAGCAAGTTCAAGTCAAGTCATTTTATTTATACAGCACATTAAAACAACTATCTTGACAAAGTGCTGAACAAGTTACATGGTGCACAAAGAATAAAGTAGAAAACAATAGACAATAGCAACAATAAAACATAACAATAAACAATAAAACCAATAAAAAAAAAAAGATACGGCACAATGGTGGGGATGCCTGTGCTCAATCGGGGTGTCTTTAGGAGTGATTTTAAAAAGGTAAGGGTCTGAGCAGATCTTATGTGAGCTAAAGGCTGTTCCAGCGACGAGGGTCAGCCACCGCAAATGCCCAATCTTCTCTGGTTTCCTCCTTTGGACTCGGAACACTCCAGGGAGCATCTGGTTGGACGACCTCAGTGCTCTGGAGAAGTGGTGATGTAAGAGTCAGCAATGGTGGGAGGGCCAGCCCATTTAACGCCTTTGAAACCGCTAACACAATCATTTTAAACAATCCTTAGCGGATATGGGAAGCCATGTGAAGGTGTGGCCATTACTGGTGTAATGTGTTCCCTCTTTTTGTTCCCAGTTAGAGTCGTTGCAGCAAGCATTTGGACCTAGCTGGGAGACGACGTAGGACTGCTGACTGAAGACGTTGACTGCTCCAAAACCTCATGTACATATAGAGAGTTGCAGTAGTCCAGCGAGGAGTAATCGAGAGCATGGATCAACTCTCTCGAAGATCTTAGACAACCTTTGCCCCCACATTTATCTCCCAATAGCTGCCAACAGAACACGCGTGTGTGCGCAGCGTCCTCCCTGCCAGACGCTGCTGCATGTTTCTCTACATTCTTATCTTTAGCTCTGCCTGGTGCAGGTGTGACTGTGTTGACACCTGTCGGGCACACTTGGCACCCGTGCACGCGTGCTGGATGTCGGATCAGGCCATGCTGGCAACAGCGGCGTAACCTGAAACGATAAACACTCCGCCGCTCGGGAAGTACACAGCCCCAAAGACATTGTCCCTCACAGCCAAACCACTGATCATAGTTTCCCCGTGGAGCCAAACAGGCTGTGCTTCAGGATTTAGCATCACAAAAGGGCTGGGAGAGAGAGGTGTTGCTTTCTGTGGCAACTGCTCCTGCAGGACTCACTACTGCTGACAGCAAGACCACACAATCCAATCGGACAGATACGCAACACAACAAAAAGGTAACTGTAAACTTGTTACCAAAGTTTTACTATAAGATGCGTGTAAGATGAAGTTTGCTGCTTCCGGCTGTTAAACGGCAAAACCAATCCAGCACAGCAGGAGTCTGATATTTGGATGAGTTGACCTGATGGCTGCTCATGACTTAGCAAAGTTGGGAGGAAGGAACGGGACCTTCTTACAAACACCCTGGAGGCTTCCGTACACCAGACACCGAGGCACAAATACTCGAAGCCGCCCTGTACCCTACATAAAACCAGCCCCGTACCTATCAACAGAGCAGATGGACAGCTAACGTGAAAACACAGACACACCAGGTAGAAGACCGGAGGGTTGAGACTCACTGGTCTCAGAAGAACCGCAGCTCAATGCCACGTCTTCCTGGTCCGCCGCTGGCTCCTGGTTTGCCGTGTTGGTCCTGCGCTTTCCTCAGAACATCGTCGCGCCTCCTCCTCCTAAACTCTCACTGCCAGGCTGACATAAAGATGTCTTATCACTATTTTCCATGACTCCACCCAGCGACCTCCTTCCCCTGCTGGTACGGGCGGACTTCCAGAATGCAACCAGAGAAGATAAAACAACGATTGCTGCATGTTGATTTTAGAATGGAGATGAGCTCCAAACTGGACCAGTGCCCGGTTCTGCTGTGCTGCTTTCCCCTAGTGCTGCTTTACGCTCTTTGGTGCAGTTGGTGCACACCATGCTGCGGACACCACACACACCACACACACACACACACACGACACACAGATATTAACAGTGCATCTAGACAGCCGTTCGTGTGTCCGTGTGTCTGTGTCCGCGTGCAACGCTCTGGACTCACCCCCTGATGCAGCTCAGAAAATCTCATTTAAACCCACACACACGTACGATGCACAGCAAAGCAGCATTTGATTACACATTCAAACAAAAATGCCACCCGTTACAACACACCCCCCACCAACCTAAAGCTAATTGTGCACATGTTTTTAGAGCACAGCCTGCCTGGTCAGTTGTCCTGGTGTCTCCCGTCCTCCTCAGGGGTCTTACCATCCCAGTCCCCCCAGGAGTCCTTACCGGACGGGCTGAAGGGAAGCACCGGGGCAGCCCGCTGACTCCAGGTTCTGGATCAGCTGCTGAGCCGGTTCAGGATCGGTACGGAGCCTCGCGGCACCGCTGTCCCGGAAAAATCAGCAGCACATCACCGCCAAAAATCTCCACAGGTTCATACAAGGAAGATACTGACTCAGTCTGTTCATGCCCCAACGGTCCTGAATCAGTCCTGACTCCTCGCAGTCCAAGATGGAGTCCTCCCCCTGATGCATGTGCAACTTGGTTGGAGCTCCGAGCAGAACACCGGATCCCAGAGGGGTTCTGCAGGAGCCCGGCTGGATGCTTTAAGGGTAGGGGGGGGCAGTGGTCCGGGTGCGTCCATTCGGTCCCGGCAGGAGAAGCAGGAGAGCTGAGAGTCACACTCCAGCGCACGCCGCGCCGTGACACCGTGATGCCACACTGCGCTCGCTGGAGGTGAGACGGTCCCCGGTTGTGACGCCCAGCACACACGCATTACAGACAACACACACACACACCACACACACACACACCACACCACACTCACACAAGGCTCGTTACACAGTCCCACTGCATGCCACCTTCAAATGCTGCTGTGCAGAGGTCGTCCAAGACAAGAGCAGATGTGCTCTACCAGGACGAGAAGAAGAGAGACAGAGAGAGAGAGAGAGAGAGAGAGAGAGGAGCGGAGAGGAGAGAATGAGAGAGAGAGAGAGAGATGGGGTGTATGAGAAGAGAGGAGGGTAAAACAGGGGGTGTTGACAAAATCCCCTTCTGCTGCCCCGGCTAATCCTGCAATAGAGTATTTTCTCCTTTTCTTTAGCAGAGCTACTGCCTCTCTTCTCGTGCCTAGCTCATACACACGGTACCACGATTACACAGGTAACCCGCAGCTACAGGAGCATGTTGCTAGCAGCACTGTTGGTTGTGTGTGTGTGTTTGTTGTGGTGTGTGAACCCGTGGAGTGCTGAGCGGTGGATGCTGACCAACAAGCTCCCAGTTTGCACGCTGTAGGCTGCAGAATAGATGGAGAGGCAGAGCTGTTCTCTCTCACATACAGATGAGGGACTGCGGTCTCCCCCTGTCCCTCTCTCTCCGCCCCGGTCTCCCCCTCTCCCTCTCTTCTCCCCCTGGTCTCCCCTGGTCTCCTCCTCGCTCCCCTGGTCTCCCTCATCTTCCACCCCCCCTGGTCTCCCCCCTGGTCTCCCCCTCTCTCCCCACTGCGTCTCCCCCTCGGTCTCCCCCTCTCCCTCTCTCTTCCCCTGGTCTCTCCCTCGCCCTCTCTCTCCCCCCTGGTTCTCCCCCTCTCCCCCCCCCCTGGTCTCCCCCTCTCGGTATTCCCCCTGGTTCCCCTATCCCTCTCTCTCCCCCCCTAGTCCCCCCTATCCCTCTCTCTCCCCCCTGGTCTTCCCCTCTCCGTGGTCTCCCTGGTCTCCCCCCCCCCACACACACACAACGCAGCGCACACACGCACGCTTTTTTTTTTTTTTTGCGCGCGCTTACGACACACTAGCCTATCTCTGTATCAACATGCACCTACTAGACTACTACTCATACTACCGACTAGCTTTTTAGCCTAACTACCTACGACCAACTAGTCGTTCCATACTGCCTACAATACTACCATACTAGTTAACCCCGGGACAACCTAAGGCAGCACCAGTCACGAATTACTTGCCAATCACTTGGAGCGTGATCTCACTGGATCATTAGTTGACAAGAGGACGTTTTTTTAAGAAAGGAGAAGCCGATTTGGGGTTGGGATGGAGAAGGAGGGTAATGTCAGCTCAGCAGCAGAAGTGTTGGCCTTAACTGGATTATTTTTGGTGAACCCTCATGGTATATACTTGTTTTTATTGTACAATAGGTTTTAGTGTAAAATGGACTTTGCAGTATATTTCAAAGCAAACTGGTTTGTATATCCATATATCACATCAAATTTTGGTTTTGATATTTTACTGGCTTCGTTCCCTTCCAACTAGATTGGCTATTAGAATAATGTTTAAAGATCATAGCACCACTGTACATACATGTAGTGGAATTAAGACTTAGCTGTTATGGCGCTGGTTATGTGTCGACAAGTTACCATTAGTGCACAGAGTGGGTAGCATGTTTATGGTTGTGGCTCTGATGCTCTACTTGAATCCCAAACCCCATATTCAGAAGTTTGTGCTGGCTCGGCAGCGATTCCTGTTATGAACACCTATCCTGATATGGACAAACAACACGATAAAGCAGTTGGCGGCTCAACTTTTTTATTGAGCGATTTGCCATAATTACCATCAGTTGCAATTTTTAGGTATTGACTTAGTGATGCACTGATTTACTACTGATGCTGTTAGGGATTTTATTACGCAGACATAAGTTTAGATTTATATTTCTCCTTTTGATTGGATTGATTTGTCGCTTTATAGCTTTTCTTTTGCTTGGATGCATAATACTAACATTCCTTCAATTATGATTAGTCAGTATTTCTTAAGACATACTAGTGTGGATGGATCGCAGACGACAGCAGATAAGAGGGCGGCTGGAGGGAGGTTGAGTGAGGGTTTATGTAGTTATGGTTATGTGATGACGTGAGCGGCTGCAGGTTCAGAACGGAGTGTTGTATGGAGAGGTCAGTCTGGCCGGTATAGGCTTGACAGACGTGGGGACATCGTTATTGCGTTAGGTGAGTGTGGTGGGTGATGTGTGCCGACAGTTGTGCGGATGGTGATTCGTGAATGGGTCGGCCCCAACGGGGGTCGTAACGAATAATGGAGAGATTTGGATCTTGGAGTAAAAAACAAAACTAATAAATTAATGTAACTCTTCAAGGAACACAGCGGCATCCATGAGCTCTACCTCTTCAATCAGCTGGTCAGTTAGACGGTTGAGAGAGGGAAAAAAAAAAAAAGGGAAGGACCAAGTGCTGGCAGCAAGTTAACTTAAAATATTCTTTAATGAAGTAAACTAAATAGTACCGAATACGAAATGAGGACAGCAAAACTCATATCGCAAATCGTAGAGAACAACAACCCGAAAAAAAAAAAAACACACAGACGGCAAGTGGGGACTAATGAGGGAAGTTGAAAACAGCGAGAAAAAATGGCCGACGACAAAAACAGGGGGAAACTGAACAAAGCATACTATATAATACAATTTATTACAATGAAACAGATCGAAAGCGAACATGCAAACATACATACACACACAAATACAAAGCCAAAACACACAGGAAAAGCACACCAGGAGGGAGGCACTATGACATCAGCTGGCATTTTAAGCACTACAAGAATATGTTGACCCAGATTAAAGCGGTATGCTTGTCATTACGGATCAATTCACTGAATGGGAGAACGACGTAGAACACGACTAGCTTCACGTGCAAAAAGAGAATGCACGAACAGTGGTGAAAATACTTCACTAAATAATTTTCGGTGAGACGGAAGACTTATACATAAAGTAACAAACTACATAGCGTATCGCTGGACTTACATAGTCCAGATGTGGAAAAGGCATGAATTGGACAAAAGAGATTAGAACAGGACTTTGCTACCATGCCTTCCATCTAAAATTCAGAATAACTCCAAATTTACAAGCCAAAGTTCTCCAATAAGTTTAATGCGAAGACCATTTCCAACTCCTTCGGGTGCGGGGTGGGGTTTGTTTTGTTGATTATACCGATGCACTTGTTACGAAATTGAATGGCATCGATGGTATGTGTCTTCTTCTCCTTCTCTACCTGTTCTCTGCAGGACAGCCGGATCCACCCAGTTTCTGCCTGGCTTACCTGGTCCTCATTCAAATACTCAACCCAAGGAAAGTCGGGTACGCCCGGATATGGCCAACCAGCGGAGATCAAAACCAGATGCCAAACCACAATGATCTACACAGCAGCGAGAACAAAGGAACCAACAGACAGGCAACCGAGCCTCAGCAGATAGTAAAGAAAAGAAAGATCACTTTATCTAGTCCACAACTTATGTCACAAACACACAGCATGCAGGGAATTGGTGACGCCAAACACCACGCATGCAGGGAGGGGACCGCGGAAATTTTGTCTCTGCATGTTGGACCCTTCCTGTGTTATGCTCGCCACTCAGGACAGTGCGCAGCCCTTTTCGCACCCCACAGTCAATGCGCCGCCAGGTGGCATCGATCCCCAGGACTTCTGCTGTGCGAGCAGCAGTGCACAACTGACCAGAAGTTCAACAAAAGAGGCTCCAACCATTGGCTGACCAGAGCCCCCACATGGGGAACCCAGGAGCAGGCTTCCCCTCATCTGGCAGACCCAGGAGGGACTCCGGAGAAAAAGAAGATGGACCCGGGCACACGAGATCACAGCAATCAACTGACGCTCCGAAGGTGTTCAATAAGATGAAAGAAAAGATGCCCATTTGAAATCCGTTGAAACTACTATCCTATTCCTGAATTAGTGTTCCCCTCCATTGTGAACAGAAATGTTCAACCACATGAGCAGTGCCTTCTTACTAGTCATGGATGGTGTTATTGGTATCCAATGGCCCCCCTGTACACCACCAGTACATCGCTCTGTCATGGCTCATTCCATAAGAGCAGCCTGTATATGTGTTCATTATTTTGTATAGACTGATGTGTTTGAGGGTTTGTTTGAGAAAACAATGTTACACTGTCATTAATGAAGAGTTTGTTATGCATCCCCTGTCTCATATCACGAGGATAACACACTAGTAGACCAAATCTCCAGATTCGAATGTTTGGCCTATAATCCAGAAAATGTGAGCCTACCAGTTACAAGTTTTCTTCTCCTTCCTCTCTTCTCTTTCTCTTCTTCTTCTTCCATCAAGTTTTTCATACATCCCTATGCACCGCAAACTAGATGAATACAACCAAAATTGCATAACGTTGACTTACACAGTGACCAGCTATCGGAGGACACTCCTGTGCGCCCTCACGCCCCCAACCAATCAAACTAGAAAATATGTCGTTCGACAAACTGCACCATGTGCTACCACAGAGGTACATAATAGATAACAACATGAACACATATTGTACTTCGACAAATCACGTACATCCATGACCTTCACGTTCCTGTGGTAAATTACTAGATCAATCAGAATTAGCAAAGCAAACGATTTTGATCATACACTTTGTGGAAAGACTTGCTGATGATTATGATGATTGATACTGATGATGATTGAAACAAATACTTATACTATATCTATATATTTATGAATTATCTTGGTGGGGGGGGTTGTGTCATTGTATACTCCTTATCACCGCAGAGTTCCAGATTTTATCCCACAATGAATCTGCTATCCAATAAATTTGAGTGTTGATTGTGCTACAAGCGACATTTCGGTACTTCTTGTATTAAACACTGCTCATGGCTTAGAGTTTAAATAGGATGTTCTAGTGAACCCCCTTTCCTAAACGAGGAGGGGACCAACAACTCCTGGTCATCATTATTCTGTTAGAATAAAGAGGGCATTCTGGAGGATCTCTCTCGGG
>PIJE02002442.1:14945-25985 GCA_002895965.2 Coryphaenoides rupestris | reverse complement strand
TGTACCGGTCCATTGTGGTGAAGAGGGAGCTGAGCCGGAAGGCGAAGCTCTCGATTTACAGGTCCATCTACGTTCCAACCTATGGTCACGAGCTTTGGGTAGTGACCGAAAGAATGAGATCGTGGATACAAGTGGCCGAAATGAGTTTCCTCCGCAGGGTGGCTGGGCTCAGCCTTAGAGCTCAGACATCCGGAGGAAGCTCGGAGTAGAGCCGCTGCTCCTCCGCATTGAAAGGAGTCAGCGGAGATGGTTCGGGCATCTGATTAGGATGCCCCCCCGGGCACCTCCCTTTGGAGGTTTTCCGGGCACGTCCAACTGGGAGGAGCCTCGGGATTCCCCAGGAGGAACTAGAGAGTGGGGCTGGGGAGAAGGAAGCCTGGGGGGCCCTGCTTAGCCGGCTGCCACCGCGGCCCGGCCCCGGATAAGCGGACGAGAATGGATGGATGGATGGATGTTGGGGGAAAAGTCACTGTCGCTGGGTGAATAGACGCGGTCCATGAATGGTGAAATGGTGATGCAGAGAGCGTTTGAAAAGAATGGAGGCTTTGTTCCGAGCCAGCAGATCGCTGCAGATAAGGCCAATTTGGACTCAAGCCTCCGTTGACTTAGGTAAATGAGCGCGGTCAGAATAGACTGCGTTGTTCACACGCCTATGCAATCACTGACTCAAAATAACACAGAAAATACTATACCTGAGGCGGCGTTGTGCACAAATATATCCAAATATATCCGTGATCATTGAATGAATCATGAATGATTCAAGTTAAGTGAGGCAGTTACATGAACAGAAATAGAAAGCCATATGCAATACCCTTACTGTCAGAGACACGCACTGCACTCAAAGCCAGATAGGCTTTCAGAGATTAAGGCGTCAGAGTCTGCTGTACATCACAAGTCCTCCTGAACAGCGAGGGTTCAGGTGATCATTCTCCCAGCAGAGGGAAGGCTGGTCGGCTACACGCGGACAGTGGGTGGGGTCGCGGGCAACATTGTAACTTTTGTCTCCTGGGGAAGGTCACCCAAAGTTGTAAGAGGAAGCCCTCAGTCCGAGCGTGGCTACAGGCTATAGCGCACCTGCAGTTCCACAGCCTGCGAGATGGAGGGAGGGTGAGGGAGAGCCTGACTGTGTGTATGGGGAGAGGAGGCGACATATAGAGGCAGCATGCCTGGGAGATAGCTCAGGAGGATCTGCATGGATCAGATCTTCACGGAGACGCACGGTGGGACACACAGGGCTTTGGAGCGAGGGAGGGAAGAGGTCGGGCTGGGAGGAGAGGAGATGACAGATTTTTCAGGTGTGTTGACGGAGGATGAGGAGAAGGAGGACAAGGAGGAGGCGGAGGAGGGGGCCTGGGAACAGAATCGCTCTGAGCTGGACTCTGGGTCTTACATGGAAGATGAGGCAGAGAGGAGATCAGAGTCTGACCCGCGGCCAGTGAGCCAACAGCGGAGCCACGCAGCGAACCGCCAGAGGAACATACCGAGAGCGACCCGTGGTGGCCAGGCAAGGGGAAATGCCGCAGGGGCCGCTGGAGGTGCGTCTGCACCCCATAGAGAGCAGGCGAGGCTATGTACGGATCTCCCTGGAAGAGGTCGAACGATACTACTCCCGCTGCTGCCACTGGCTGCACAGTAAGTCTCTTATATCTACCATGGGTTATGTTTAGCAGCATATTTGTCACATCTCTCTCTTATACCTTAAATACTCACACCTCGCTCTGCTCTGCTGTCACTTCCACTAGACTTGTTAACATGCATTCTTGCCGCGTTATTCTTCATTCGTTATCTTTAGCGGTAGGCTCTCTGTCGTCTGTCATCTGTAGCTGCTGGACAGTATTTACATAGCGCTGCTCTATCGCTTCGAGCTAACGATATCGCTATTGCTATCGTTATCAAACCATAGCCAGACGGCCACATTTAAACCAACACACTCACACCTGAAGCTAAAGAGGTTTTGCGTGTTGCTGCATTTGTTTTGCATAGAAGAGTTTAGATGGAAGCTGAGTGCATCCTAAGGTGAGGGTTTTTTAGAGGAGGGAGGAACTGGAGACTTACAGTGGGCTTACAGGAGGTGCTGAGGTGGGGTGTGGGGGGGACTGAGAGGAGGTGCTGAGATGGGGTGTTGGGGGGACCAGGAGGAGGTGCTGAGATGTGGCGTGGGGGGGACTGAGAGGAGGTGCTGAGGTGGGGTGTGGGGGGGACTGAGAGGAGGTGATGAGATGGGGTGTGGGGGGGACTGTGAGTAGGTGCTTGTTATGCGCAGTTTCGAGTGGTCATCTACTGTGGCTGGAGTTTGGGTTCTGGTTCAGGTTCTGGATTGTCTGTCGCAAAGCAGCAAGCTTGGGAATCAATGTGACACAAGGCAGTATCACTCGGAATGATTCAAAATTTATTTAAATACAAGAAACTGTCTAGAATTGAATTGAATCAATTCAATTCAATTTTATTTGTATAGCCCTTAATCACAAGACAGTCTCAAAGGGCTTTACAGGCCAGATTGTTATGGGCCAAAAGTGATTTATGACACCCCCCTAGCCCCGCCCCCCTAAGGGCAAGAAACGACTCCCTTAATTAACAAGGAAGAAATCTCGAGGAGGAACCTCAGAGTGGGGGATCCCTCCTTCCAGGGATGGTTCAGAGTGCAATGGGTGTCATACGGGCATTTAAAAACAGGGGTAACAAAGCATGACAAAATGCAAATGACAAAGTACAAATAGTAAATGAAATAGTAATATTATGATGGGGTGCTGGCTGGAGAGCAAGCTGGTAGCCGTCAGGTGGGGTGGCCAGGTATCCAGTCATGATCACAGCAGCACCCTAGATAATGGAGACAACATGAAGGTTAGATGGAGCACAGTAAGCAGGGAACATACAAGTATCCTCAGACCTAGTACCCATCGGCAGCTAGGGTAGGCTAGTGCTAACAGTATTGATTTAGCTGTAATTAGAGCTGAGGGGCACTCCTAACAGCCAAAGGCGAGGGTAAATAGGTGGGTTTTTAGTCTAGCCTTAAATATATCAGCAGAGTCAAGTTTCAAGTATTTTATTGTCACTTCACAGTTTACACAAGTATAAGCAGTGAGTGAAAATCTTATGTGCAAAACGCCCGACATCTGACTGCAGTTATAAAAGAATACAAATAGAAATAAAAATAGAATAGAAACTATATTAAAGTTACAAAAAATCTAAACAAAAGAAAACTGTATAAGATAAAATAAAGTATCCAAAAAATATTAAGGGGAGCAATAAAAATATAACTCAATGTAATAAAATATACATTGTTATATTTTGACATTCACAGAATGTCACAGAATACTTCCTCAGACAGTCACACTACAACAACACTAGCATCAGCCTCCCTGATTACCGGTGGCAGACTGTTCCACAGATAGGGTGCTCGATAAGAGAACGGCCTGTTTCCTGCTGATTTTTTATTCACTTTTGGAATTGATAGAAGGCCAGCCCCTGAAGACCGGAGCGGCCGAGAAGGACAATAGGGAACAATAAGGTCCTTCAGGTACGATGGTGCGGACCCAAGCAGGATCTTGTAGGTAAGTAGCACCTTAAAATCTGATCTGGCATTTATTGGGAGCCAGTGGAGGGAAGTGAGAATAGGAATAATGTGGTCAAACTTCCTAGTTCTCGTTAAAAGTCTAGCAGCAGTGTTCTGTACAAGCTGGAGGCTTTTTGTAGTAGAGCTCGGTAGGCCAGAGAACAGGCCTCTGAGATGCACTCGCTGGTGTTGTTGTCGTCGAACGTGGGAACGTGTTGCCTCTTTTGTCTGGATTCGCTGTCTGGCAGGTGGGAACGGGAGCGTCTCAACGTGAGGCCTTGCTGTCCCTGCTTCCTGGGCTGGTGGTCTGGGGGATAGGGACGGGTGCATCTCCATGTGGGTCACGTGAGGCCATGGTATCCCTGCTTGTTGGTCTGTTACATATCCACGTGGGGCCTGGTGTCCTTGCTTCTCTGGATTGGCTGTCTGGGGGGTGGGGATGGAAGGGTCTCCATGTAAGGCCTTGTTGTCCCTGCTCCCTGGATGGCCGTCTGGGAGGCGGGGTGCGGGAGCGTCTCCACTCCCAAGATGATTTGTTGTGTCTACATGTAAATGCTCCTCTGTTCTTCCCATCCCAAAATGTATATATGCTCTATGTATCTGAATAAACTTTGAATTGCTGCCCCCTAACGGTTTCTCTGAGTCTCTGTTTCAGACGCTGCTGCTGTGACGCCGGTGACGCTGTTTCCGCTGGTGACGCTGCTTCCGGATCATCGGATTGGTTTGTTTGGTTAGGCTACGCGGTCGCATCCGCGATATATTATCTTTATCCTAGCACTTATACTGTTTATATAATCTGATAGTTACTTAAGCGTTCTGTATTGTTAACTTGATCGTTGCTGTGTTTATATCGCGACTTGTATTATAACTGTATCATCACGTTGGAGCTGCCTTCTCTGCAACAAACACGGTAAGCATGGACTGTTGCTCTTGTTCCTGTGCTTCCCTCGTAGAGAAGATAGCTCTCCTAGAGAAACGTATCTGTCAGCTAGAGGAGGAAAAGTCAGCGTCCATAGAAAAGGCAGATACACCTGAGAGAGTAGAGAGGGGGCCTGCCAGGCGGCCTCATAAGCCGCTTTTCCACCAAAGTGAACCGAGAGCTGGTTCTGGCCTGGTGCTAGTGCCAGTTCGGAGCTGGTTCAACTGAAGAACCGGCTTGCTTTTCCACCGGCTAGAGAGCCTCGAGAGCCAACCCGCCCCCACGTCATTACGTCACTGTACGTCTGTATAAGTCTCCGCCTTCCCAGCAACGCGAGCACAACAAGAACAATGGCGGACTACATCGCGATACGAGTGATCTTGTTTTTGTAATTGTATATTTTGTTACTACCTGTTCTGTCATAACTCAAATAAAAACTGAATCTTATTTGTTTCTCTGTTCTTTAAGTATACTGAAGCAGACATGTTAACAAATTGTTTATTTAGAAAAACAATGCTGCTCCGTTAATTCGCGGTTCTGATGGGGGGCTCTGTTAATTCGCCGTTCTGATGGGGGGGGTGCTCCGTTAATTCGCCGTTCTGATGGGGGGGGTGCTGTTAATTCGCCGTTCTGATGGGGGGGGTGCGCTGTTAATTCGCGGTTCTGATGGGGGGGTGCGCTGTTAATTCGCGGTTCTGATGGGGGGGGTGCGCTGTTAATTCGCGGTTCTGATGGGGGGGGTGCGCTGTTAATTCGCCGTTCTGATGGGGGGGGCGCTGTTAATTCGCCGTTCTGATGGGGGGGGTGCGCTGTTAATTTGCAGTTCTGATGGGGGGGTGCTCCGTTAATTTGCGGTTCTGATGGGGGGGGTGCGCTGTTAATTCGCGGTTCTGATGGGGGGGGCGCTGTTAATTCGCGGTTCTGATGGGGGGGTGCTCCGTTAATTCGCCGTTCTGATGGGGGGGTGCTCCGTTAATTGGTGGGGACATGTCCCCAGCGTCCCCACTAAATTCTACGCCCATGCTCGGTACCATGCGCAGTTTCTATTAAACATCCATAAACGACAACTCGGTTGCATCTCTTATATTTCAATATTTCCTTGGCTAAGAATATTACAAGGTTTAACGTTGCGTTGCCAAAGTGGTTATCCGGTGCGGATTGTACTGCAGAAGTAGTAATCCATTTGTCCGGGGTTTGTTGTGAAATGGAGCTCAGAAAGTTTTTGGGCGGACTTTGGCTAATCCCGCCCCCAGCCCGCCCCCAGCCTCTGACGTAGTCGGTTCTTAGTTGGTTCAACTCTGGCCCAGCAAAGAGTTGGAGCCAAGAACGAACCAGTTTTTCGGGCCGGGAGCCAGTTCTTTGTCTGTGGAAACAGGAAGAACTGGTTCGTTTTAGGCTCTGGCTCCGAACCGGCCCAGAAAACGCCTTGGTGGAAAAGCGCCTATAGTGCTAGCGTTAGCGTTAGCTTAGCTCAGGGCTCCCTGTCGGCAGCCCCAATCGCGAAGGCAGGTAACCCTCCTCGCAAGTCATTTTCGGGGGGGAATCGCTAGTCATAGGCGACTCTATTACGCGCAAAGTTCGATTACACACTCCAGCCAATGTGATTTGCTTACCAGGGGCCAGGGCTCCCGACATAGAAGCTAATCTTAGGTTGCTGGCATGCGGTAAGGACGGAGTTAGAGTAAATGCACCCACCACCGACACTAGTTTTAACAACATTGTAATTCCTGTCGGCACAAGCGATGTTAGGATGAGACAATCCGAAGTCACAAAAAGCACCATAGGTTAGGGACTGTGTGACTTCGCAAGAAAGATGTGTCGGCATGATTAATTCTCTCTGGCCCTCTACCTGTTAGGGTAATGATGAGCAGTATAGTAGATTAATGTCCTAAACCATGTGGCTGGCTCGCTATAGTTTAGAGCAGGGCCTAGGTTTTGTGGATAACTGGCCCTCCATGTGGGACCGCCCTGGCGTGCTGATGAGAGACGGCCTGCACCCCACTGGGTTAGGCGCCTCAATTTTGTCGGCAAACATAGATAGTTGCCTTAGTCAGGCGTGACAGATCCACCTACAGCACGCTGGGATGCAGGTGATTAGCGAGCCTGCTAGCAACACAATAGTCAGCGTTGCAGAGTCTAGAACACTGAGTGGGTTAACTAAGCTAGTTGGGGTGGGTGATGTAGCTTGTAATGCAGACACTGAGGCGCCTCCTAGCTCAGGCCACAGCAGCGTCTGTCAACTGGAGGTTTATAGTTTACCTACTGCCATTAGTGTTGTGTCGCTGCCCCGCACTGTCCAGAGGCGTAAAGCCCGCAGGCGAAGGCAACTGCCACTCAGTGAAAATGTAATTGTTATTTCCCCAATCTCCTCCTCCTCAGAGCTGAGCAGTAACCAAACTCCCTCTGATTCTAACAATAAACCGGAGGAGGCCAAAATAGGATTTATGAATATCAGATCGCTTTCAACTAAAGCGCTCTTGGTCCAGGATCTAATTGTTGAGCATAGGTTAGATTTCCTGGGCCTGTGTGAGACCTGGTTAAAACCAGAAGTGTATCTGCCCCTAAATGAAGCTACTCCACCAAATTATGTGAACTCACAACTATCACGTGAATCTAGGAAAGGTGGTGGAGTGGCGCAGATCTCTAGCTCGAAGCTGGTCCTAAGACCAAAGAGCAGTTACACGTTCTCATCTTTTGAAGTTCTTGCTTTTAGCTCCTCAGCTCGCATTAGGCAGAGAGATCACGGCATTGCAGACTCCTTTTTCTTGGCTGTAGTCTACCGCCCTCCGGGCCCTTATTCAAACTTTGTGGATGAGTTCTCTGAGTTTGTGGCTGATCTTGCAACCTACTCTGACAATGTTCTGCTTATGGGGGATTTCAACATCCATGTGAATAACCCATGTGACTCTCTTGCGAAAGCTTTTCTGTCCATCATAGACACATTTGGATTCACACAGCATGTTCAGCTACCTACCCACACCGGTGGAAACACATTGGACCTTGTCCTGACTCGTGGAGTTGAAGTTACAGATTTAAGTGTCTCTCCTTATACTTCAGCTCTCTCAGGGGTTCAGTGGATTGTCTCACCAATGAGTTTAACACCGCTTTATCCGCAGCCATCGACTTTGCTGCTCCTCGTGTCGTTAAAAAGCAGAAAGCAAAGAGACCAGTACCATGGTCTGCTACCTTGCATGGCACGACAGCCTGCTTAGCTACAAAACTGCGCTAACCAACTCCAGAAATGCCTACTTCTCCAGTGTCATCAACTTAAACAAGAACAACCCGAAGTTCCTCTTTGACACTGTAAAAGAGCTGACGCAAAAACAACCTCACAACTTGGACTCCTCCCTCTCAGCGAGCAACTTCCTGGAGTTCTTTGATCACAAGATCGAATCAATTAGGAAAGACATTGATGCGTCTCTTACCACTCATCCTGAACATTCGTCAGGTGCGGTGCCACGCATTCTCCCTGAAGCTACTTTCCAGCAGTTTAGCACAATCTCGTTGGATGAGCTTGACAAGCTAACACAGGCATCTAAACAGACTACCTGTTTGCTCGACCCCGTCCCTACCAAGGTTCTTAAAGAACTTTTCCCAACGGTTGGAACGGCTATGCTCAACATCATGAACCTGTCATTGTCGACAGGCTCAGTTCCCTTTAGCTTTAAGTGTGCTGTGGTAAAACCTCTACTCAAGAAGCCTGGCCTCGACCCCGAAGCTCTTACAGCTATCCCTGCGAGTGCATCTCAGCAGGGCCAACAGATAAGAGTGAAGCTAACTAGTCACGTAGGCCAAACAGCTAACTAGTCACGTAGGCCAAACGGCAGAGTTCTCCCCTGCTGACCAATAGTAGTCGGCCGTCCATCCAGGAGACTGCTGACATGTGACCTGAAGCTCCGCCCTCCTGTGTGACCCCCATCTGAGGACCTGCCTCCCTCAGACACACCCGCTCTTATGATGATGCTGTTCATTTATGGGGTTGACCCCCCCCCGCCCCCACCCCAGGACTCTGCTGCACTATCCTTGCGCACACACTGTCAAGAAGGGTTGATTCACCGGTGTCCGAAAAACCGCGAGTGAACACTATTCAACGCAGTAGTCAACGCTATTTCTCCAGTTTAGTTTTGGGCTATTTCTCCAGTTTTAGGCTATTTCTCCAGTTTGGTTTTAGGCTATTTCTCCAGTTTAGTTTTAGGCTATCTCTCCAGTTTAGTTTTAGGGATTGTTTTCGATGGTCCATTGAGGGGAAGATGCATCCGTAGTCCAACGGGACTGTGAAGCTTCCCAGTTTTATTTTAATAATATTATCGAATTAGATTAGAGGAGTTCTGTAGAGAAGGGGGTAGAGACCCCGGGTAAGTATAGAACTTTATCTAAGCCCGCGTACTATCATCCCCCCCCACCCCCCTAGCCGAATAGACCGAGACCCGTCCCAGGCCCCTGTCGGTATCCCTTAAGGTCGTACTCCCACCTTCTAACCAGATAACGTTTTATTTCTGTTTTTTTCCCATTTTCCATTATGCCCTGTATCAATTTAATTATGTTTACTATTATTCAAAAATTTTTGCCAACTCTTTGCCACGCATTTTGTTGTACCCCCGCTATACTGCGGCAATAAGAACTACGCCATAAGAGATAACTTTATCTATGCCCATGTCTGTATCTCTTAAGGTCGTACTACCACCTTCTAAAAAGATAAGGTTTATTTTATTTTTTTATTTTCCATTATGCCCTATAACAATTTAATTATTATTATAACATTTATGCCAACTGTTTGCTACGCATTTCCTTCTAACCCCGCTATACTCCGGCAATAAGAACTACGCC
Source organism: Coryphaenoides rupestris (assembly GCA_002895965.2). Lineage (NCBI taxonomy): Eukaryota > Metazoa > Chordata > Actinopteri > Gadiformes > Macrouridae > Coryphaenoides > Coryphaenoides rupestris. Next base: position 16,686 of record PIJE02002442.1, on the reverse strand, counting down.
ATAAGAGATAACTTAATCTGTGGGCACACACACATTCCCCTCCCCTAGCCGAATAGACCAAGACCCGTCCCGGGGCCCCTAGTCTGTATCTCTTAAAAGTCGTATTCCCACCTTCTAAAAAGAATACGTTTTATTTTATTTTATTGTATTTATTTTTATTTCTTATTATTATTATTATTTTTTTTTATTATATATCTTATTTTTTCTCTTCACCTCTTCTCCCTTTTACATAGTTCCCCATGACAATTCCTCACGATATGTCCCAAATGCCCTCAAGTGAGATGGCATAGGGTGTTGCTTTTGACTATTACATGTATCATACATCTAATCATATTACTAGTATTATAATGTGTTTTGCCAACTTTTTTGCTATGCATTTCACTGTACAATCAAGTAATTGATTGATATATCCCTGTGGACATTTGATCATTGCCGAAGGTGAAAAGATTCAAGAGTGTTTATGATAACACATGGTTCTAAGAGGTCACTTTAGTCCCCTTACATAGAACATATCCCTTGGGCTAGATATATCCAAGCCTTTAAATAATTCATAGCAAACCAACAAGAGCCCGGATCCCAGGGGAGAGCTGCCATAATGAACGTGATCAGAGCCGTGGCTCAGAGCCAGGGTTATGCCTTGGGCCACCGCACTGAAGCAAGCGGGGTAGACGTTCGGACGATAAGGCAGTTAGGGGCTAGGCGTGTCTCCCCCACGACCTGTTAACAACCGTTACTGGACAACAGGTTTCGCATCACCTCCGTTAGAGGAGGCTAACCGACGGATCTAACAGTGTGTGTGTGTGTGTACAGTGTGTGTGTGTGTGTGTGTGTGTGTGTGTGTGTGTGTGTGTGTGTACCAGATGATTCCCCCCCCCACAGCAGGGAGAAGATCACGTAGAACAGCAGCGACCCCCAGACCACGAAGTGGTTGCTCCAGGTCCAGTGGTGTGTGTCCAGGGCCAGCTGCAGCAGGAGGGAGGGCAGAGTCAACACGGACACGCCCCCTTCCCCTCCTCCTCCCCCTCCCCCCCCCTCCTCCCCCACCTGTCAACAGACTCCGAGGCTCCGGGCCTCACCGCCTCGCAAACAGAGCAGCCGGTGCTGTCAATCAATGATGTCAGACACACACACTGTACACACACACACACACACACTGTACACACACATACTGTACACACACACATACTGGAGACACACACACACTGTATACACACACACACGCACACACACACAGTACACACACATACTGTACACACACACACTGTGTGTGTGTGTGTGTGTGCGTGTGTGTGCACATGTGTGTGTGTGCGTGTGTGTGAGTGTCCCACTAACGGTTGATTGTATAACACCATGAAACTGGTGGAGGGGAAAACACCCTGAGGGCGCAGTGTGGGGCTCTGTGAACCTGGCAGGGCAGCGGAGACTGTTAAGTGTTCCTCTGTGTCTGGGTGTGCGTGTGTGTGTGCGTGGACTTCAGGCCGTATGCCAAGAATGTGTGCGTGCGTGCGTGTGTGTGTGCGTGCGTGTGTGTGTGCGTGTGTGTGTCTGTGTGAGTGTGTGTGTGTGTGTGTGTGCTCTAACTGCAGCGGAGGCAGCAGGCCTGTGTATCCTACCTGACTTCTACACGCTCTGCGTCTGTCGGAGGGTGGTTGATGGTTTGACCTCTCACCTCCACCTTCCATGAACCCTGTCTTTTGGGTGTGTGTGTGGGGTGGGGTATGTTGTTTTTCACATTCACAAA
>PIJE02002441.1:40036-68927 GCA_002895965.2 Coryphaenoides rupestris | reverse complement strand
AAAAAGTTTTTCACTCACTGCTTATACTCACGTGTAAATTGTGAAGTGACAATAAAATACTTGAAACTTGAAACACTTCAGAACAATATTTTTCATTTTCGGGTGTTGCCGTGGGGAAGACTGTAACGTAACGTAAAGAAAATGCACACGTTCAGACGATCGATGTAAAGACTCTCGACTCCGGCGAGAACTGAGTAGGCTCCAGGACTGAAGTCGCGACGGAGAGCCCGGCAGGTTCCTCTCTTGTTTCCTCTGTCTCTGGTGGAAAAACCCCCAGCAGCACGTCGACTTGATGCCTCTCTCCTTCTTAATTAGTACCTCTTTGTGCCGCGTCCTCCGGGGATCTCCGCTCGGAGACTTGACAGCGGGCCTGCCACAAAAGAAGATCCTCGGCATCGAACAGGGAGCGCAGCACGTTGACTGAGGCTTCAATGGCCTGAATTACGAGCATGACCTTTCGGCTCGCTGAAGGGCCCTTTATTTCGTGGAAAATTGCGTAAATTGAAAACGCAATTGAAAACGCGTTAAGGGTAACTTTGCACATTTTCCCCCCTTATCTCTATCTATCCGCAGTAGGGATGCGGTGCGGGAACGTGCCTGCAGTTTGTGCTGATGCTCCCCGTGTCTCTGGGGCGCAGAGAAAGCGCTGATTTGACAGATGCGGATTGCGGAAAATCTGGACGCAGGGAATGTGTAAGGAAACATTGGTCAATGTCGGTTGAGGTGCAGCCAAGTCCCCCTTTAAGGATGTTTTGAAGACTCCTGGTCTCAGTCTCCATGCGCAACAGAAAGACACTGTCACTTTCCATCGGTTTATTGTCAGCGTCAGGAAAAACATAGAAGTACACAGACTTTATCCTTTAAACCGGCAAATCGGTCTATAAGGTCTTAGCCACGTTCACGGCGCGCTGCAACAAAACCAGCAGTCTACAGAGAACAGCCTGCTGGCTGCCAAACGCTGGAAATGCAGATAGCAATAAATGTTGCGAAATCAAATCACTGATTCAGCTCATTTTAGATATCGTATGTGCCTTATAGCGGGGGTGTTTGGCATCTGAATGGCCGTAAAGTAAAATTAACTGTGAGACAAAACCTTTAAATGAGCCACTTCATTTCTAAGTGATTCCTTTTAAAGGCATTCGACACAGAGGAACAGCCATATACAGCAGCTATGACAATCTGAAACACGAAGGACAAAGCAGGAACGACGCACTCTCAATGAAATCATCAAGCCACGTAAATGCCACCAACCGTCCCCGCGGCTTCTGTGTCGGCTAGAATACATCATTATTCAGCCGACCGATGCAATACAAAATACAACATTCATCCCAAGTACAATGAGACGCTGCCACGGTCCACGGGACGCTGCAACCACGTTCCCCATCGGTCGAGACCGTCTCAAATGCTTCCAATTAGAGGACTGCGCGGGCCTGGAAAGTAGGCCCTAGCCCGGCCCTGGCCCGAGAGAGTGAGGCCCCAGCCCGGCCCGGCCCGCCACATTATTAGAACTCTCAGGCCCGAATTAAGCATTTTTTTAACCTCCCATATTTGCGACTAATGTTGCAAACTAGACTTGTTGCCCATATGCGACAGGTCTAGTTATAGACCTCCGACCTTATTTGAGCACTTTAAATGGCATAAGTGGTTATATTTAGTTTCATTTCAATTCTAAGTTATTTTAGGAAAATGTTTGAAGCATTTTGTAGGCAGTTAAATAATTTTTTTTATTTTCTGAAGTGAGTGACGAGCAGCTGCGCGGCGATTAACAGTTGATCCATTGGCTACATATCAGATCAATGTTGAATAGGCTACTACAAATTATATCCCAGTGAATAGGCTACAAAAAACAACTCAACACTTAAAGCGTATATCAGTGTTTATTATTAAACGTAGCCTATAAAAACCATTGGAACAATAAGCACACGGAAGTGCGGAGAAACAGTTACGCTATTATTAACAGAGAAAACAGCTTGTCTTACCCGAGTAAGCCTTGACTAAAATAAAATTCACCAAAACAGGGCATTCCAAGAATAATAATAATCAAGGGCGTATTTTTGTTTTGGACATTGGTGGGGACATCACAGATATTGCGCCAAGGATGCGCAATTACGCAACCGTGAGGTGTGGATATTGGTGGGGACATGTCCCCAGCGTCCCCACTAAATTCTACGCCCATGATAATAATAAAAAAAAACGTCCAATCACACAAAAACATAACATGGCAACATGTCTTTTTAAGTCACTTTGCATCATGAAGGAAAAGAATCGCATCCACGGTTTCAGGGGCCAGTCCAGTCCTCCTCTCCTCTATTACTCTTCCAGCGGCGCTGAACGCACGCTCACTGCTGCTGCTGCTGCTAATAAAGCCTCTTTGAATTTAATTTAATTTCATTGAGAGAGAGAGAAAAAAAAGCCCGAGCCCGGCCCGTATCCGACCTAATGATGGGATCATTGGCCCGAGGCCCGACCCTCGGGCTGTCGGGCTTTCAGGCTCTCTCTCTCTCTCTCTCTCTCTCTCTCTCTCTCTCTCTCTCTCTCTCTCTCTCTCGCTCCCTCTCTTGCTCTCTGTATGTCAGTCAGCCGTGTCCTATTTACTCAGTCAGTAGCTCGCCCTCTCTGTCTGCCAGTCTCTCGCTCTTACTCTCGCTCACTCCAGCCCTCTCGCCTTATTTGCACAGCTCACATCTCTACCCCTCTCTCTCCCCCACCCCCACTCTCTCTCTCTATCTCTCTCTCTCGCTCTCTCCCTCTCGGTTACTGTCTCTCCATATCACTCTCTCACCTGCGCTTTTTACACCATCCATCACACTTTTGTGACTCGCCCGCTTTACCGCCACGCTGACTGTCAAGCAGTTGCTTAGCGTCCCACTTATTTTTCCCCGAGCATCTTTTGGCACCGGAAAAAAAACGTTCCCCTTTCATGGCTCTCTCTGTGTACACTGCCTGCCTATTTATTCAAATTTTTATCTCTTTCTTTTTTGTTTTTGCTTGTGAAATTTTCTGCCTTCTCTGCAATAATCACGGTAAGCATGGACTGTTGCTCTTGTTCCTGTGCTTCCCTCGTAGAGAAGATAGCTCTCTTAGAGAAACGTATCTGTCAGCTCGAGGAGGAAAAGTCAGCGCCCATAGAAAAGGCAGATACACCTGAGAGAGTAGAGAGGGGGCCCGCCAGGCGGCCTCGTAGTGCTAGTGTTAGCGTTAGCTTAGCTCAGGGCTCCCTGTCGGCAGCCCCACTCGCGAAGGCAGGCAACCCTCCTCGCAAGTCTCTTTCGGGGGGGGAAATCGCTAGTCATAGGCGACTCTATTACGCGCAAAGTTAGATTACACGCGCCAGCCAACGTGATTTGCTTACCTGGGGCCAGGGCTCCCGACATAGAAGCTAATCTTAGGTTGCTGGCATGCGGTAAGGACAGTTACGGAGTTAGACTAGACGCACCCACCACCGACACTAGTTTTAACAAATGAAATTTTCCCCCCGAGGTCTTCCTCGCTCAGTATTTTTCTTCCTCTTCGCCTTAAGCAATTAATCTGGTCTCTGGCCCCCGCCTTCGCCAGACGTCTCAGCTCTCTCTCCCACCTCCTCTCGTCACATCTCTCTCTCTTTCTTGCCTTCCCTCTCTGTTTCTCTGAAGCCCCTTTCAATTCCCCCTCTCAACCTTTCTATCTCGACCTGCCTTCATCCACGTCTGTGCCTCTCTCTCCCTCTCTCTTCCTCTGTCTCCCCCACTTTTTCCCTCTCTTCATCTCTCGCTCTCTCTCTCCCTCTCTCTCTCTCTCTCTCTCTCTCTCTCTCTCTCGTTCCGTCTCCCTCTCTCTCTCCCTCTCTTTGGCCGGACTCATGAATTTCAATCCGCTGCAAGAGTGGACGGTCAGGGCAGACGGGGAGGAGGGCTTTCCCTGCGACGCAATCCCTGACAACACCAGCACCACCGCCACCACCACCACCACCAACACCACCACCACCAACGTGACAATAAACTTGACTGCGATGTCGGCGAGGCCAAGCATGCTCTCGGAAACCGGGTATGATCGTGCCTCTTTGGACCCCGTCTACAGCTCCGAGGCTCATGGGGTCAAGGTCAACATTGCCACCACCGCTCCCACTGCTCTGGTGGTCTGGTGGTCTGCATTGGGGCACCAGTCGGGCGACGGTGAGGCCATGAAATATGATTCTGTAGGCCTAATTGACCCAGGTGCAGCGGGGCTCTGGCAGGTGAACGAACATGCACTGAACCTCCACACCTCTTCCTCTCGCTCTCTCTCTCCAAATGAGAGATCCAGAACAATCCAGAACAATCCAGATGACGCCTTGTCTGATCTCAGCAGACAACACGGCTTCCTTCTCCTCATGTGTCGGTGGTGGCGCCCGCATTACTGGAAATTTTGAGGCCCCAGGCAAAGGATTCCGAGGCCCTTCCTAGACCCCACCCCCCAATCCGGTCATACCTCCGGTCATACCCCCCTAACGCTTCCTCTGAGTCTCTGTTTCAGACGCTGCTGTGACGCCGGTGACGCTGCTTCCGGATTGGTTTGTTTGGTTAGGCTACGCGGGTGCATCCGCAAAATTTTATCTTTATTTATTACCTATATTTATCTATTACTTTATCCTAGCACTTCTACTGTTTATATAATCCGATAGTTACTTAAGCGTTCTGTATTGATAACTTGATCGTTGCTGTGTTTATATCGCGACTTGTATTATAACTGTATCATCACGTTGGAGCTGCCTTCTCTGCAATAATCACGGTAAGCATGGACTGTTGCTCTTGTTCCTGTGCTTCCCTCGTAGAGAAGATAGCTCTCTTAGAGAAACGTATCTGTCAGCTAGAGGAGGAAAAGTCAGCGCCCATAGAAAAGGCAGATACACCTGAGAGAGTAGAGAGGGGGCCCGCCAGGCGGCCTCGTAGTGCTAGTGTTAGCGTTAGCTTAGCTCAGGGCTCCCTGTCGGCAGCCCCACTCGCGAAGGCAGGCAACCCTCCTCGCAAGTCTCTTTCGGGGGGGAAATCGCTAGTCATAGGCGACTCTATTACGCGCAAAGTTAGATTACACGCGCCAGCCAACGTGATTTGCTTACCTGGGGCCAGGGCTCCCGACATAGAAGCTAATCTTAGGTTGCTGGCATGCGGTAAGGACAGTTACGGAGTTAGATTAGACGCACCCACCACCGACACTAGCTTTAACAACATTGTAATTCATGTCGGCACAAACGATGTTAGGATGAGACAATCTGAAGTCACAAAAAGCAACATAGTTAGGCTGTGTGACTTCGCAAGAAAGATGTGTCGGCATCGATTAATTCTCTCTGGCCCTCTACCTGTTAGGGGTAATGATGAGCAGTATAGTAGATTAATGTCCCTAAACCGTTGGCTGGCTGCTATAGTTTAGAGCAGGGCCTAGGTTTGTGGGATAACTGGCCCTCCATGTGGGACTGCCCTGGCGTGCTGGATGAGAGACGGCCTGCACCCCACTGGGTTAGGCGCCTCAATTTTGTCGGCAAACATTAGATAGTTGGCCTTAGTCAGGCGTGACAGATCCACCTACAGCACGCTGGGATGCAGGTGATTAGCGAGCCTGCTAGCAACACAAAGTCAGCGTTGCAGAGTCTAGAAACACTGAGTTGGGTTAACTAAGGCTAGTTGGGGGGTGGGTGATGTAGCTTGTAATGGCAAGACACTGAGGCGCCTCCTAGCTCAGGCCACAGCAGCGTCTGTCAACTGGAGGTTTATAGTTTTACCTACTGCCATTAGTGTTTGTGTCGCTGCCCGCACTGTCCCGAGCGTTAAAGCCCGCAGGCGAAGGCAACTGCCACTCAGTGAAAATGTCATTGTTATTTCCCCAATCTCCTCCTCCTCAGAGCTGAGCAGTAACCAAACTCCCTCTGATGTCTAACAAAAACAGAGGAGGCCAAAATAGGATTTCATGAATATCAGATCGCTTTCAACTAAAGCGCTTCTTGGTCCAGGATCTAATTGTTGAGCATAGGTTTAGATTTCCTGGCCTGTGGTGAGACCTGGTTTAAAACCAGAAGTTTGATCTGCCCCTAAATGAAGCTACTCCACCAAATTATGTGACTCACAACTATCACGTGAATCTAGGAAAGGTGGTGGAGTGGCGCAAATCTCTAGCTCGAAGCTGGTCCTAAGACCAAAGAGCAGTTACACTTCTCATCTTTTGGGCTTGCTTTAGCTCCTTCAGCTCGCATTAGGCAGAGAGATCATGGCATTGCAGACTCCTTTTTCTTGGCTGTAGTCTACCGCCCTCCGGGCCCTTATTTCAAACTTCGTGGGATGAGTTCTCTGAGGTTTGTGGCTGATCTTGCAACCTACTCTGACAATGTTCTGCTTATGGGGGATTTCAACATCCATGTTGAATAACCCATGTGACTCTCTTGCGAAAAGCTTTTCTTGTCCATTATAGACACATTTGGATTCACACAGCATGTTCAGCTACCTACCCACACCGGGTTGGAAACACATTGGACCTTGTCCTGACTCGTGGAGTTGAAGTTACAGATTTATGTGTCTCTCCTTATACTTCAGCTCTCTCCGATCACTGGTCTGCTCACTTGTCCAGGTGGTTGTTAGCTTCCCAAGGAACCGCCGCCAGGCTACCATAAGCTGCCGTCGTATCAACCCCTGACACCTCCACAGCCATTGGCAGATAAGTTACCCCTCGTTACTTGCTCCTTTTGCTGGACTTTCAGGGGTTTCAAGTGGATGTCTCACGCAATGAGTTTGAACACCGCTTATCCGCAGCCATCGACTTTTGTTGCTCCTCTTGTAGTTTAAAAAGGCGGAAAGCCAAAAAGGACCAGCACCATTGGTCAACGAAGACACGTACCCTCAAACGCGACATGCCAGAAACTTTGAACGCAAGTGGCGCTCGACTAACCAAACTTGAGTCTTCCACCTTGCATGGCACGACAGCTGCTTAGGCTACAAAACTTGACCGCTAACCAAACTTCCAGAATGTCTACTTTCTCCAGCTGTCATCAACTTAAACAAGAACAACCCGAAGTTCCTCTTTGACACTGTAAAAGAGCTGACGCAAAAACAACCTCACAAATTGGACTCCTCCCTCTCAGCGAGCAACTTCCTGGAGTTCTTTGATCACAAGATCGAATCAATTAGGAAAGACATTGATGCGTCTCTTACCACTCATCCTGAACATTCGTCAGGTGCAGCGCCACGTATTCTCCCTGAAGCTACTTTCCAGCAGTTTAGCACAATCTCGTTGGATGAGCTTGACAAGCTAACACAGGCATCTAAACAGACTACCTGTTTGCTCGACCCTGTCCCTACCAAGGTTCTTAAAGAACTTTTCCCAACGGTTGGAACGGCTATGCTCAACATCATGAACCTGTCATTGTCGACAGGCTCAGTTCCCTTTAGCTTTAAGTGTGCTGTGGTAAAACCTCTACTCAAGAAGCCTGGCCTCGACCCCGAAGCTCTTAGCAGCTATCGGCCCATCTCTAACCTTCCTTTCCTCTCTAAAGTATTGGAAAGAATTGTAGCTAGCCAAATCATCAATCATCTGACGGCAAACAACTTATTTGAACCATTTCAGTCTGGTTTCAGCGAGCCATACTACTACTGAAACCGCCTCTGTGACCGGAGTGGTAAACGATCTCCATCCTTAGCATTGGACAGCAATGCAAGCTCCCGAATTGGGTTTGCTTGACCTCAGCGCCGCTTTTTGACACCAATTGACCATTGCATCCTCATTTGAGCGTCCTCGAACAAATACTGTCGGCATCAAAGGCACTGCTCTTCACTGGTTTTAGGTCCTACCTCTCAGGACACGATCACCAATTTGTTTGTCTGCCAAAGATTCAAAATCGAAGCATTTGCAACCTAAGGCTTTGGTGTCCCCAAGGGTCGGGTCCTTGGTCCACTGCTTCTTTGCAATCTACATGCTCCCTCTTGGGATAATATTTCGCAGCTTTCCGGTATTTAGCTTTCACTGCTATGCGGACGAACACCCAAATCTACCATCCCAATTGGCATCAAAGACTCCCCCCGGCGCAACAGATCCAAAAGGGTTGAATCCTGCCTCGCATGCGCATCAAAAAGATGGATGTCCCAAAATTACTTGCCAGATTTTAAAACACGGGTGGAAAACTGGATGATTATTTCGGCCCCGAAGGCATAAACAATCACAACTCGATGACGTTCACACTCTGCCTTGAGGAGTCCACTATTGCCCAAAGCTCCTGCCGTCAAGAATCTTGGTGTTCTGCTTGATCCTACGCTTTCTTTCGATCAGCATGTCAAAAGTATCACCAGAACTGCTTTCTTTCTCTTAGAAACATTGCCAAGATCAGACCAATGCTATCGCTGCGGACGCAGAGACACTCATCCATGCATTTATATCATCCAGACTGGATTACTGTTAATGCACTGTTCTCTGGCCTACCGAGCTCTACTACAAAAAGCCTCCAGCTCGTACAGAACGCTGCTGCTAGACTTTTAACGAGAACTAGAAGTTTGACCACATTACTCCTATTCTCACTTCCCTCCACTGGCTCCCAATAAATGCCAGATCAGATTTTAGGTGCTACTTCTTACCTACAAGACCCTGCATGGGTCCGCACCATTCGTACCTGAAGGACCTTATTGTTCCCTATTGTCCTTCTCGGCCGCTCCGGTCCTCAGGAGGCTGGCCTTTTATCAATTCCAAAAGTAAATAAAAATCAGCAGGGAAACAGGGCGTTTCTCTTATCGAGCACCCTATCTGTGGAACCAGTCTGCCACCTGTAATCAGGGAGGCTGGACTCTGCTGATATATTTAAGGCGAGGACTAAAAACCCACCTATTTACCCTCGCCTTTGGCTGCTAGGAGTGCCCCTCAGCTCTAATTTACAGCTAAATCAATACCGTTAGCACTAGCCTAATCCTAGCTGCCGATGGGTACTAGGTCTGAGGATACTTGTATGTTCCTGCTTACTGTGCTCCATCTAACCTCTCATGTTGTCTCCATTATCTAGAGTGCTGCTGTGATCGTGACTGGATACCTGGCCACCTCAACCTGCCGGCTACCAGCTTGCTCTCCCAGCCAGCACCCCATCACATTATTACTATTTCATTTACTATTTGTTACTTTGTTATCTTGTCATTTGCATTTTGTCATGCTTTGTTACCCCTGTTTTTAAATGCCCGTATGACACCCATTGCACTCTGAACCATCCCTGGAAGGAGGGATCCCCCACTCTGAGGTTCCTCCTCGAGATTTCTTCCTTGTTAATTAAGGGAGTCGTTTCTTGCCCTTAGGGGGGCTTGGGCTAGGGGGGTGTCATGAATCACGTTTGGCCCATAACAATCTGGCCTGTAAAGCGCTTTGAGACTGTCTTGTGATTAAGGGCTATACAAATAAAATTGAATTGAATTGAATTGAACAATCCAGATGACGCCTTGTCTGATCTCAGCAGACAACACGACTTCCTTCTCCTCATGTGTCCTTCATTATGCAACACTGGCTTACTAACACAAAGACTCTCTCTCTCTTACTGACCCTCTATCTGCCTCTCTCTCGCTCTCCATCTCTTTCTCTCTCTCTCTCTCTCTCTCTCTTTCTCTCCCTCTCTCTCTCTCTCTCTCTCTGGCTCTACCGATACAGTAACCCAACTCAGAACTGGGAGTGATGTAATTTGGCGAGGATGATTGTCATATAAGGACATTATCTTGCCACGTGGAGATGAGCGGCGGTTGAGCGATGCGATTAGACGCTGCCGCTGTGATCCCGGAGGAAGGGATGCGGCGGCGGGTGGAGAGACATCAATATAATATCGATACTGCGAAATGAGAGTTGATATTGCACAGGACTTCGCTCACGGTTAAATCGCGTTATAAACTCCTCAAAAAACGTTCAGAAACGTTATTTCGGTCGATTATTCCTCCCCTTTAATAATACCAATTGGTATTGTATTTTATATCGTTGGAAAGCCTGATTAGTCACCTTTACAACGAGGTACAACTTGTAAGGATCATGCATTCGTGGAATGAGCAACACAGCTAACCGTGTGGGTAGAGGCCCAAAACAATTTGCCAAAATCCCCTGCAATATTCTTCTGTTCACCGCGGCGGTGGCGGTGGCGGTGGCGCCCGCATTACCAACAATACTGTAAACACATCGATCACGATGTGTTTAATTACTTCTTCCCGCTCTCCCGTTGACGCGCGCGTCTGTCTAGCGCATAGCTGATGAGGAACCGCTCGTCTGACACGTCTGGAGTGACGTCAGAAGTCAGAGCGACGAGCGGCGCCGTGATGTGATGTGAATGCCGGCCCATTCATATGCACGTACACCTCAAAACACCGCACCACACAACCGTGGAGGTGGACTGGGTGTGAATTAAGAGACGCAGACAGACCACGCACCGCGGGCAGATGGATCAAGCTAATGAAAGTTGCGCGCGGTGAGCCGAGACACGACAACAAACCAAACGTGGGCCGCTTGGAATCTATCAGTCCACTGCAACACGAGGAGCGGTGCAGTGCCGGTTCCGAAACGCGCCTGTTTTCAGAACGTGGGGCGGGGGGCGATTCGCGACGGAGAGCGAGGTATACCCAGCATGCCGTTGGACGGTTAATAGGGGTCTCCTCTCAATACACTGCACAGTGTGTACGTATAGTAACACACGCGACTGATAAATGCTCAACACTGCAGTCCCTCGGGCCCTCAGCAATCCACCTGGCACCTCTGAAGTCGATCGGAAGGACGGTTGGACGACGGACAGACACACTGTTGGAAGTTGTTGTAGTTGTTGTAGTCGGAAGTGGGAAGTAGAAATAACGTTAGCCTCTTTGTCCAACTGGAGGGAACGCAACAGAACACTGAACAAAACAAATCACAGATGCTTTTGCTGCCAGCTTGTCAACGATATACAATATACTGTACATATATACTGTATATATATATATATATAATTTTTTTTTTACAGCTGGCTAACAAGACCCACCACACAAGCAGACACAAGCTCCAGACATACCACACACACACACACAGTCCACACGTTAAATGTATGACGATGTCTTACTGGACAGACGCTGACAGTACACGTGTCCCCGTCCCCAGCGGAGCGAGGATGTGAGCGAGGACGGTCCGGCGGACGTGTTGTACAGAGGAGGAGGACCGTATGTGTCTGCGTGTGTGTGTTTGTGCGTGTGTGCATGCTTGTGCGTGTGCACGTGTGTATTGTGTGTGTATATATTGCGTATGCTTGCTGTGTGTGTGTGTGTGTGTGTGTGTGTGCGTGTGTGTATGCTTGTGCGCACGCGTGTGTGTGTGTGTGTGTGTGTGCAGTATTATCTATGTGTGTGCGTGCATGTGTACGTGCACACACACACACACACACACACACACTGTCAAGGCGGCGGGCAGCAGCAGTGTGTGTGTGTGTACCAGGGCGAGCGTGACGAGCGCACAAGCTGTTGACAGCTGAGGAAGGGGAGAACCTATAGAAATTCATAAGACTGTCAGCAGCAGCAGATCAATATAAAGCACAGCCGGTGGAGGGGGGGTATGAAGTTGGAGATGGATGGTCTTCATCTGACGCTGGAGAGCCAGTCCCCAGAGGGACGATCAAGACAGCCGGGTGAGAGACAGAGAGACAAAGAGAGACAGAGAGAGAGCTGTAATTATTTTTCGGTGATGGGGAAACGTAAACACACGGGTCGTGATGTATATTAACAATGGCGGTGAGAGGTGCTGGGTTACGCTTTGTCCCCGCGGCCACGGATACAAGATGTTTGTTTCGCGGTTTTGTTTGTTTACCACCGTCAGGTGTGACAAATAGTGAGGGGGGCGGTGACACAGCTTAGACACATTGGCTGACAGTGACTTTCCTGTGGTGACAGTGTGTGTGTGTGTGTGTGTGCTTGTGTGTGTGTGTCTGTGTGTGTGTGTGCAGGGCCGTATTAACGACGGGGCCGCCAGGGCCGCGGCCTGGGGGCCTCGAGCTCCCCCTAGGGGCGAGGGGCCTCCAATACGCTATGAAAGTGTCGCGTCATCACATAGTAACGAACATAGCAACGGGCCGATGGAGACAAACAATCAGATCCAGCGTTGTCTCCAGTTGGTTTCGATGGCATCTCCACACTTTTTAGGGATGAAACTAAACTAATAAAGAAAGGTAAACTGGCTTACCACACAGCTCAACTTATTGCTTTCACTTTCTGTGGTACTGAGAGTTTTATATTTGGCAGCGTAAATGTTCGTATGAGTGATTAAAACTTACAATAACCGTCAATTATTATTCTAATATTATATTCTTGTCTCTGTGTTTATGCTGTGTGCTGTGTTTATGGAAGTGCATTGGTTGTTTTTGGAAAACATTATTGTTGTGTCATTGTGTTTCTATGCCAGGATGTGTGATATGGTGGAAATCCTGTATGATAGGAAATACAGGGATTATTATTTGCTGAATATGCAGAATGAATTGATCCTAGCCTGTGTGTGTGTGTGTGTGTGTGTGAGTGAGTGAGTGAGTGAGTGAGTGAGTGAGTGAGTGAGTGAGTGAGTGTGAGTGAGTGAGTGAGTGAGTGAGTGAGTGAGTGAGTGAGTGAGTGAGTGAGTGAGTGAGTGAGTGAGTGAGTGAGTGAGTGAGTGAGTGAGTGAGATTGATTGTGTTAGGACCCAGACACGAACTGGAGCCAGTGAGTAAACAGAGAGAGGAACAGACAACAGGATAGGTTCCACAGGTGTTTAATGAGTAACCAGGGAACGTTACTAGTAGGAACACAATGGTCTCCTATATAAATATATATAAATATATATATAATAATCTATAACTATAAATCTATCTAAAATAATATATAACACTATATAAATAATAACTATCTAAATATAATAATCTATCTAAGGATACCTAATGGAAAAACCAAAAGAAAAAGAAACTACTCTAACAAAACAAATATACTTAGCAGGGGAGGGCTAAAGGGGAGTCGGGGCAGTCCGGTGGTCAGGGGGTTCAAGGGGGTCCGTCCGCGGGAAGAGGGGAGTTCAGGTGGAGGCGCGTGGAGAGGGTCCGAGGAGGGCAGGGGTCCGTAGACTGACGAGGGAGACACAGGAGCGAGGAGCGAGGAGCGAGGATCGACACGGGGCAGCGAGGAAGACGTAGGAGCGAGGAAGGAGAACACCGGGGAGCTAGTTTTTTTTTTTTTATTTTTATTATCAAAAATCATCTGTTATTTACATTTTTACACACTATTTACATTATATTTTCCATTTCCCCCGTGATACATTTTTAGCTCATATGTGACTTCTCTTTCTCCATACATTAGGCCCGCCTGAAGGCCCCCCTCTGCCCCTCGGGCCTCCAGACGCTCCCTCCCTCAATCACCAAAATCATCAAAACCGGCTAGACCGCCTGCGGGCTCTCGACCACACCACCAGCCCGCCGACCCCTGCCAACCCATAGAAATCATATATAACCAAAACCATGCCATCCTCCTCTATAAAGTGATAAAACAAAACCGGTTAGGCAGCTTGCAGGCTCTCTACCACACCACCAGCCCACAAGCCCCCACCAAACCATAGAAATCATATAAAACTCAAAATAGATGTGATTGAGGGGACAAACAAACATCACATACCCCTTGAGGCGGCCTGCAGGCTTTTTACCACACTCCCTTCCTGCAAGCCCCTCACTCACCCAGCGAAATCAATTTGCACATTTTGTGAATCGGCAAGCGATGTGCTCAAAATACATTGTGGATAACCTTTGTGACATGTACTTTCAAATATATGCATCATCATCATCATCATCATCATCACCACCACCATCATCATCGCCTCCGCCGTCATCATCATCATCATTCATTCCCCCAATACATCGTCCCATCAGTAATTATATTTCACCCAATGCCTTCAAAATCCAATTCCACCTTCCCACTCTCTCCTATGCTAACAAACGTGCTTCCCTCCAAAAATCCCACCTCAAAGTGCTCCTCCTTTATGTACCCATGCAACAAATTGATTTCGCTTTTCATAGTGCTCTTAAATATGTGCCATACATCCCTATGTGTGTGTTCGTAATGGGCCAGGTCCCTTCGCAGCTTGACAGCAAACCTTGCATGGCTCAATGTATAATTTAATAAATCAGTATTGCACCCTTTCACTTCCTCATTCACCCCGAACAGCCATAGCTCCTTCCATTCCATTCTTTCTATAAACCTTCCATCCCAGCATGTCTGTATCAGTTGTTTTATTTTTTTATGGTACCCGACTAATTCCCTACATTCAACAAACTCGTGCATACACGTTTCCACCCCCACCCCGCATACATCGCATTCCTTCTTCACATTCGCATCAAATCTGCTGATCACATTATTATTGAACACCCTGTTGTGTCTTAATATAAAGTCAAAGTGCTCACATTCGCTGCTGTTCCATTTCACTCTCAGATTCATCCACATCCTTTCCACATTCAAGCCTTTCATTACACTCTTCCATACCTTCTCCCCCGCCGGCCTCCTCACCTTTCCCTTCCTCAAGCATTCATACATCATCCGTGTTTTTAAGTTCACCAGATTCACCCTCCGTTCCCCTTCGCCCACATACATTTCCATCTCTCCTTCCACCCTCTCCACAGCCTCTCTCTCTATCATCTTCCTCCATTCCCTCGGCATCCCTTTCTTAATTCTTTCCATCACCCCCTCCGCCATTCCCATCCCCATCTTATCTCCCCTTCCTCTAACCTCATCTACCACTACCTGTGCCCCCATAAACCCCGGTACATATTCGTACACTAAGTCCCTCACCTTTCTAATCCCCGCTCTCCATATCACCCGGTTGTATATCATGCTCCCCTCAAACTTAATTTTTGGATTTAAGAATATAGGCTGCTCCCACACCTGCCTCACATTTTTACATTCATACCCCACACATTTCACAAATTCCCGCCACGCCCCCAGCACCTCTTTATAAAAATCTGACACCCCGTCCAACATGCCCCTCTTTAACTCCATATAGACTCCGCTCTCTCCACATCCCCCACATTTATTAATCGCCTCCCTTAAAAACACCTTCCAATTGTGGTCCCCCTTATTATTTACATATCTTACCATTGTTTTCACCCTAAGTGCTTTCCTCTTCCTATCTAAATTAATCAGCTTCAACCCACCATCTTTATAGTCATTCTCCATCACCTCTCTCGCTATCTTGACTCCCCTCCCTCCCCACAAAAACTCACTCACCATTCCCTCCACATCCTTTATCACTCTATCCGGTACATCCAATACATTCATAGCATACACTAATTTGCTCATCACCAAACCGTTTACTACCACCACCTTCCCCTTCAGCCTCAGCTCTCTCATCTTCCAAAACCCTAACGTTCTCCTAATGCCATTCACTATACCCTCAAACTGTCTGTCCCTCCCTTCCTTGCCCTCTATCCCTAGGTTCACTCCCAGCACTTTTAAATAATCCTTCTTTTCTTTCAGCCTTATCTCTTCTCTGCCTACCCTACCTACTCCTATATACATGATCTCTGATTTCTCTATGTTAACCTTAGCCCCTGACGCCCTCCCATACAGCTCTACACTATCTAACACCTCACCTACACTTTCCCTATCCGTTACTGTAACTGTTGTATCATCTGCGTATTGATATAGCAGACTCACCCCCCCTCCCGGTAATTCTACACCCTTTATTTTTGGATTTTGGCTCAGCAGCGCCGCCAACGGCTCCGCCGATATAGCATACAGCAGCGCCGAGAGCGGGCAGCCTTGCCTTACTGACCTCTCTACCCTGAACGTGTCTGTGATTATCCCATTAATTTTTACCCTACTAACCGCCCTATCATACATCCTCCTGATCCATCCAACCATCCTATGCCCGAAGCCCATTGTTCCCAACACCCTGTATAAATAATTGTGATCTACCCTGTCAAAAGCCTTGTTTAAATCCAAACTTATGACTATCCCCCCCTTCCCTCCCTTCATGTGTTCCATTGTGTCTCTTATGCTGCTTGTTGTGTCCGCTATGTCCCTGCCCGGTATGCTGTATGCTTGTGTGCTCCCCACTACCGTCCCTATTACCCTCTTCACCCTGTTTGCCAACACTCGTGCTAGTATTTTGTAATCCCCATTTAGCATGCTTAATGGCCTATAGTTTTCTAATCTATCTCTCGCCCCCTTCTTGTGTATTATTGTGATTAGTCCTGTTACCATGCCCTCCGGCATCTGCCCCTCCTCTTCTATCCATTTAAATAACCTACCTAACACTGGCACTAATTCTTCCTTGAATTCTATATAAAATTCCCCTATTATCCCATCTATTCCTGGACTTTTATTTCTTGCTAACCCCCTTATCGCTTCATCTATCTCCTCCATCTGTATCTCTCCTTCACATCCTTCCTTGTCTTCCTCCCTCAACCTCGCTCCTACCTTCTCCAGCACTTCCCGTATGCTTCCTTCATCCGTCTCTTCCTTTCTAAATAATTCCTTATAGAATCCCTCTACCCTCTCAACTATTCCCACAAAATCCTTGATCTTTTCCCCTCCCTTCCCTTCTACCTGCTCTAAATTGCTACTCCTCTGTCTGCTCTTCTCTAACCCTAGGAAGTACTTAGTGCACTTCTCTCCCTCTACTATATATCTGGCCCTACTCCTCACTATTACCCCCATACACTTCTTGTGTTCTATCTTCTTTAATTCTTCCTTTATCCTGATGTAATTTCCTACATCATACCCCTCCTCCCCATCTGCCCTCCCGGCCTCTCTCTCTAACGCTTCCCTCAGCCTCCTTTCTCTCTCTCTTTCTACCCTATTCTTCCCTCTACTATAGCCTAAGCTCACCCTTTTTATCTCCTCTTTCAAGTCCTCCCACCACCTCCCCATATCTTCCTCATGCTCACACTCTTCCTTCCTTCTCTCTATGCATTCCTTTATCTTCCTTTTATACTTTTCATCATTCAACAACATCCCATTCATACACCACACCCCCCCCCCCCCTCATCTCTACTCTCTGCCCTACACTAAACCCTACCACCTTGTGATCACTGATTGCAGTGTCCTTATATTCTATTATCCCTATCGTGCCCGCTATACCTTTGGTGCTCAGCACTAAATCTATTCTGCTTTGCTTCAACACCCCCTTGATCACCTTTCTCCTTGTGAATACCCTCCCCTTTGGATTCCTCTCCCTCCACACATCTACCAAATCATTCCCCCTCATTATCTCCCTCAATATTGCCCTTGTCTTATCGCTCCTAAACACCATTCCCACCGCCACATCCAGCCTCCCGCACCATACATTAAAGTCCCCCACCACTATGCAGTTCTCTCCACACAATCCCCCTATTTTCTTAAAAAATTCCCCTCTCTCCCTATCCTCATTTGGAGCATATATATTTAATAACTTATACTCCTCACCCATGTGCTCAAACGTGATCCCTACTACCCTCCCATCACCGCCATTTGCACACATCTTCACCTTCTCTACTCTCCCCCTTTTCACCAAAATGGCTACTCCCTTGGATGTTGCCCCTCCATTACTCACATACACCTCTCCTATCCAATCTCTTTCAACCTCCCTCATACATTCATCATCCCAGTGTGTCTCCTGTATGCATATGATGTCTGTGTTGCACACCTGCAAGGCTTGCTGTCTCCTGTCCCGGTCCCTGGCCCCATTCACATTAAGTGAAGTTAGTGTAAGCATTAAGAACACTAAAAACATTTAAAATTATTTCCCGTTAATTTTCCCTTCCCGTTTGCGGATTTTACTCCCCATTGGTCTCCTCCTTGCCGCCATCATTTCCTCACTGTTGTCCCCCCCGCTGTCCGTAATGTCCGACACCTCAAACCCTCCCCCCACATACACAGTCCCGATCCCCCCCTCCTTCCCTCCCTTCTGTCCCCCCATGGCTGGTTCTCTCTTACCATGCCTTCCCATTTTTTTGTCCTCCATCGACGGCTCCTTCTGCGCGCAGTCCATGCTTTCCCCCCCGCTCTCTGCTGCCGAATTCTGCGGTGACGCTCTCGCAATTGCGTTCGCCACCGCTCCTCCTTTCTGCAGCGCGTCCCCGTCCTCCTCCTCCATCCGCTCACCTCCACTGCTTTCTCCCTCTCTGGACTGCTCCTCCATGGCCGCCTCCTCCGCCTCTGTTCTCTCCTCCGCCTCTGTTCTCTCCACCGCCTCTGCTCCGTCCGCCTCCACTCCGTCCACCACCACCTCTGCTCCGTCCTCCGCGCCGTCCCCCGTCGCCACCCCCGCAGGGGCGGCCCGCTCCTCTGTTGTGGTCTCCTCCTCCCTCCGCCGATCCTGGAGACCACATTCTCTCTTGAAGTGGCCCTGTTCTCCACACCCGTGACATTTAAACTCCGGGCATTCTCGGCGTATGTGCCCTGATTGCAGGCACATATTACATACTCGTGTCTGCCGGTCATGTATTACCCGGAAGTAATTTGGTCCCTCGAGCGTTTCGAACTTTGTTGAATAAGGAAGGGACTGTACATCATCCGTGAATTGGACTTTGCAGTACCTTGTCCCCTCCAGAATGTCTGTCCCTGGCCACTTCCTCTTCTTTATGGGGGACGTCGCTTTGACTCCCCACCCCCTCAGTTTATCGTGGATCTCCCCATCTGTTATGTACATTGGGAGACCCAGGAAGGACACCACCGTTTCCTTGTTATTTAGGGCGCGTCCCATTACGGAGGTGCCCTTTATTTTAAATCCATCAATCAACTTGATTTTCCCCTCTTCCTCCTCCATAGTGATTTCGTACAGAGTATTTGTTCTGTACCTGCACCCCGCCACCACTCCACAGTGCGCTCTGATCCCGCGAAATAAATCCATCATTGTTACGCGATCCGGTCCCACCAGATTAACCAGCACAGTTAGTGTTTTATATCTCTCCGTTTTCTCCCTCTCCCTCTCCTCTCTCTCTCTCTCTCACACTCTCATTCACCACTGCTTCCACACTCGCATTCCCTCTCGCTTTCGCACTCTCGTTCACTCGCCTCTCATCCGTCATCCGTTCTCCGTTGTTCATTCTCGTTGTCGTCTGTCGTTCCATTCGTTCGTTCGTTCTTGGATCCATCCAAACACTAAACATACACGTAGGGACGTCCCCCAGAACAGCCAAGCTGCTGGGGGATCAGACACGACACGTAAACAAACTCTCTCTCGCACACACACACACAATCAATCGTACACTCACTTTCTCTCTCTCTCTCTCTCTCTCTCTCTCTCCTTCAGGGTATCGGGTAACGGGTATCGGGGTTTGGGGTCAGGATGGGACGCCAGAGCCGCGGGGGTAGTACGTTCTAGCAAAGTCTCTTTGTTTAGAACGGGCTTAAGTATCCGCTGAGCCTTGATTGTCATCTGCTTCACCTGGCGCCCCACGGACTCGCCTCCGCAGGGCGTGTCTCGCTCGCTCGGGAGACTCGGGTCTGTTCGGGCTGGGCTCCCGATCAGCTGATGATGACGCGGTGCGCTCTGGGGAGGAGCGCACCATAACACTTCAGCTCCTATAATCTAACATAGAACTGTTGGTGGAGGTAGAGCACCAGTAGGCCTGTATTTACATATTTGAGTACTGTTGGCTGCAACAGCAAAACCTAGTGACACAGTTGGGCTAATGCCTTGCTAATACCATCATGTGGTGTGAATCCTGTATGAAGCTATCTACAGGTATATTGTCCTGAAAGTTGTGATTATATGCTGTAGCCTGCCAGTGTAAATCCTGTATGAAGCTATCTACAGGTGTTGATATTGTCCTGAACGTTGTATGCTGTAGCCTGTCAGTGTAAATCCTGTACAAGTACAGGAGTTTCCAACAAATAATATGCTGGTAGTGTATTGCATACATGCGTGCGTGCGTGCATGTGTATGTGTGTGGGGGCCTCCACAACCACAAGAGTCTGGCCCAGGGGCCTCTGAATTCTTAATCCGGCCCTGTGTGTGTGTGTCTATGTGTGTGTGTGTGTGTGTGTGCTTGTGTGTCAATCTCAACGTCTAATGTCACCACGCCATGTACGTACGTATGTTCAAATATTATTTACGGTACACGCAGGATCAAAATAAAACTATTTTCATTCAAAAATAATCATCATTTTCATTTTAAGATACATTCAATTATGAATGCACTTATTGCATTTGTTGGAGGTCTAGATTTTTGAAAAGATTTGGATGAAAGAACACTGTGGCTGGAGTATTTAGTGAAACAATGCTGATCCCTGCTGGCCAATTGAAGAAGTGCATGACTCAAGAACAACATTGTAAGTCTGTGTACAGTCTGTGTATGAGTTTGAAACAGCACAGAGAAAGGTGCTAATTACCACCCAGCTAATTTGAATGATTCTAAAAAATAGCCAAGTATATAAATTAGGTGCTCCGTCCAGCAGCTTCTTTGGACTCACACGTACGTACAGTGAAGTGTGTGTGTGTGTGTGTGTGTTACTCATTATAACCACATCCAGACGACATTTTGCTTTAGCCTGTTCCAGCGCGCCGTGCTTGTGCAACATGTGGCAGCGGCGGAGAGACTGCGGACAGAGCAGCGTTCTACGCTTGTTTGTGCTTGTTGAACACACTTGTATTGATTAAGTATTGGCTTTTTTTTTGCTCACAGATTGCACTTTAATTGCACTTCCAGTAGCCAGCTGGAGTGGTCGGAGGAGCTCCTCTGCTCTGCTGTCCGTCACGTTGTAGCCCCTCGTCCTCCTCTGTTGTATAGTGTTAGGGGTGAGGTCATGCTAATAGTCTGCTAATAGTCTTTTAATATGTAACATGTAACATGTATCATGTGAGTCTCATCTTGAGGAGAATGAGCAGCATATATAGAAGCTTCTAGCTCCTATATGTATGACATAACACACCACATGACCGAGCAACCAACAACACACCAACAATAGAAGCTGCTCTTAGTGGAGCGCTGTAAGTGCAGGGCTCTCCATGTGTGGACAGCTTCCCCTCAGGGTCGCTGGGCCGGAAGGCAGGGAAGACGTATGTATGGGCATTATGGCGCTCATACAAAAGCTGTTTACAGCTGTGGCCGTCGTCGTGACAACAACCGCATCTTGAAAACCTTGACAGGGTTTTTTACCAAACACAAACACGCTTTATTTTCCATTTTTATTAGCTATTGAAAGGGAGAGTTTGAAAACTCTCGCCGCCGTTTCTGCCAGTTTACGTGCGTGTCTTTGACGGATGGAAGGAGGGTATTTTGACCGTTCTGTGACACAGCTTTTAGACGTCGGGGACGGTGACGGGTAAGTCGGAGAGTGGACGGGTAGCTAGATTGTCACCGCAAAAAACACAGCACACATCCTCGGGGTGAACTCTGACGCCAGGTTGCCATGACACCATGCGGAAACGTGTGGACATTAGCCCCGCCCACTTCGCAACAACTAAACCAAGTCAGAAGCACTGGTACCATACACACAATGATGATGATGAGGTCGGGGTGATCGGAACGACTGTTCCAGTCCTCTGCCGTCATCCCGACAGACACATGGAGGAGAGAGGCCTTCTCAGGCTCTCACCCTCCAGCTCTACACTCCATCTACCCTCCAGCTCTACCCTCCATCTACCCTCCAGCCCTACCCTCCATCTACCCTCCATCTACCCTCCATCTACCCTCCAGCCCTACCCTCCATCTACCCTCCATCTACCCTCCATCTACCCTCCATCTACCCTCCATCTACCCTCCAGCCCTACCCTCCATCTACCCTCCATCTACCCTCCATCTACCCTCCACCTACAGCCCTACCCTCCATCTACCCTCCATCTACCCTCCAGCCCTACCCTCCATCTACCCTCCATCTACCCTCCATCTACCCTCCAGCCCTACCCTCCATCTACCCTCCATCTACCCTCCAGCCCTACCCTCCATCTACCCTCCATCTACCCTCCATCTACCCTCCAGCCCTACCCTCCATCTACCCTCCATCTACCCTCCAGCCCTACCCTCCATCTACCCTCCATCTACCCTCCATCTACCCTCCAGCCCTACCCTCCATCTACCCTCCATCTACCCTCCATCTACCCTCCAGCCCTACCCTCCATCTACCCTCCATCTACCCTCCAGCCCTACCCTCCATCTACCCTCCATCTACCCTCCATCTACCCTCCAGCCCTACCCTCCATCTACCCTCCATCTACCCTCCAGCCCTACCCTCCATCTACCCTCCATCTACCCTCCATCTACCCTCCAGCCCTACCCTCCATCTACCCTCCATCTACCCTCCACCTACCCTCCATCTACCCTCCATCCCTACCCTCCATCTACCCTCCAGCACTACTCTCCATCTACCCTCCATCTACCCTCCAGCCCTACCCTCCATCTACCCTCCATCTACCCTCCATCTACCCTCCAGCCCTACCCTCCATCTACCCTCCATCTACCCTCCAGCCCTACCCTCCATCTACCCTCCATCTACCCTCCATCTACCCTCCAGCCCTACCCTCCATCTACCCTCCATCTACCCTCCAGCCCTACCCTCCATCTACCCTCCATCTACCCTCCATCCCTACCCTCCATCTACCCTCCAGCCCTACTCTCCATCTACCCTCCATCTACCCTCCAGCCCTACCCTCCATCTACCCTCCATCTACCCTCCATCTACCCTCCAGCCCTGCCCTCCAGCCTACCCTCCTTCTACCCTTCATCCATCCTGAATCTACCCTCCAGCCCTACCCTGCAGCCCTGCCCTCCAGCCTACCCTCCATCTACCCTCCAGCTCTATTCACCAGACCTAACCTCCTCTCACCCTCCCCCTTCCCTCTGCCTACTCTCCTCCGCTCTGGTGTTATGTTCAGCCATCCTGATACAAATAGAGGTGGATAATGCATCCTAAGTCCACGGGCAAAGACTATTGGACACCATTAATCACAAAGTTGGAAGGAAGGAAACAAGTGTTTTTGAGGCATAGAATGTGTATGTGAATGAATTCAATGTCCACACCAAAGTTCAATGAAATGCT
Source organism: Coryphaenoides rupestris (assembly GCA_002895965.2). Taxonomy (NCBI): domain Eukaryota; kingdom Metazoa; phylum Chordata; class Actinopteri; order Gadiformes; family Macrouridae; genus Coryphaenoides; species Coryphaenoides rupestris. The sequence continues at coordinate 45,996 of PIJE02002441.1, read as the reverse complement.
GGTGCTGGGAGGCCACGACTGGTTACAGCAGCTACGGCCAGCTTACTGAAGCCATCCCATCTCCCCTGCAGTACAATCCCTTTGGCCCACAGCCATGTTGACCCAACATCATTGCTCAGCATAGCACTAGAATAGCAGCTCCCAGCTTCTGGAACTGGTCTCTTGACCAGAACAGTTCCAGAACAGGCGGGAACTTGAGTGCTCAGGGGTGATCACTTCACAACATACCCTCGGCTGGGCTCGTGACAGTAATGGTATGTAAAGAACGCAGTTATACAGCAGACGATACAGAGACACACCATTGTAGAGATTATCGACGATGTGACTGTGACAAATAAGCCAGAGCAGGAAAGGAATGTCAGCATTTTTGATTCAACCAAAAAGCCATGTGATTTGAAGAAGCAACAACAACTTTGGCTGAAGTAACGTACGGGAAGCTTTCATCAGATGCTCTCACATTGAAAGAACTCCACTGGTGTCCGACGGCACCGCTTCAGTTGATGCATGTTGGGAGGGTATTCTCACACACACACACACACACGCACACACACACACACACACACACACACACACGCGCATACCCCCCGTGCATATGGTCAAGACCATTACGCAGCGCTCGTGCTGCTTACGGCTCCTTCAACGCTCAGCCGCCTGAGCGCTGAGTCGGTGCGCCGCGGGAACCCACGCTTCATCAACCCGGTCACAGACGTCCATTAGCCGTTAACGTAGCTGAGGCGCTACAGCGAGCCCCGGCAAGAACCCCACCACTGGCTACAGAATAGAGAAACGACACGCCTCCATCAAGGCACCGCCAAAACAGGGTAGCCAACACAATCCCGGGCTAAAACTTACATCACCTTCCCGCCAAAAGGGAAGAGTCTCCCCGGTACGGTAAGAGCTTCTTGACGGAGAACACGGAAAGGGTCGTGTTCTGCGAATCGCTTCTGCCGCCGAGATTATTTCTACTTCATTTCCTATCTCGCGGGCCGAGCTCAGTTTGTGGTTTTCACAGTTGGCTCTTTGGGATTAGTGGACCTAGCGAGCCCACATATCCCATTAGGCCCAGATTAGGGTGGTGGTGGTTGTGTTGGGGGTGGTGGGTGGAGAGAGTAAATAAAGACTTTTGGGGGGGGCATTGCATCCCCTGTGTCGTTGGAGCTGACACACAACACAATACAACACACAGAGTTCACAGAGTCAACGCAAAACAACCGGTAGTACTTAGTACGGCATCATCGATTAGCCTTTTACAAAAAACTGAAAAACCTTTTACATACGCAGTATATCATTATGTCTTGAAATGTAATTGGACTAGATAAACTTTTATCTCTATCCGCATTAGAACTGAGAGTGTGAAAGTGTGGAAAAAGGGCTGCGGTTGTTTCTGACGCTCTCGCGCTCTCTCTGTGTGTCTCTGGGCTGCAGCTCAGCGCAGACGTAAAACCTTCGCGAATAAAATGGCTGGGAAACGTTGAAATTATCCAAAGCCAAAGTCGAAGAAAAATTCCCCTTCAACATAGCACTGAGTTGCGGTCCTTTACCGATCCAGTGTTGCCGGCCAGTGTTGCAAGAAGGTCATAAATCAACACTAACGCTGCACATGTCACTTGGGCACAACATTACAATGGTTTTGGATGCGCTGGAGTTTGTCTGTCTGTCTGTGTGTGTGTGAGTGTGTGTGTGTCTGTGTGACTGTGTGTGTCTGTGTGACTGTGTGTGAGAGTGTGTGTGTGCGTGCGCATGCGCGTATTGATTCCCTCCTTGCCAGCTATAATCAACAAAGACATCGCGGTGAAGCAGAGCTTTCCTCCCGGTGACTGTAGAGCAAACACCAGCACATCCTGCATATAATATATAAAACACACTGCTCACAGCGGCCCCCCCTGAGCCCCCCGGTCGGCCCGGGTCCACGAGGGGGGCTGATAGGGATGTGTCTCTGTCCTGTCCATCAACCCGGCCACACCCCCCAGACGCCACTGCATGCCGGTGTCTCCCACGTATCCTTACGCCGTGCAATTCTACTTCCTCCATCAGCAACTGGCACATATAAAGGCATATAAATGGGGACCCATAACGTTTCATACACACGTTATGGGCGTGTATGAAGTATGACGACACCTGGGATTCATTGAGCTGCTTGTCCGCCATATCGCTCTTGGTCCAGGATCTAATTGTTGAGCATAGGTTAGATTTCCTGGGCCTGTGTGAGACCTGGTTAAAACCAGAAGTGATACCCAGTCCCGAACATACAGGATTTTTCAGCACACCTGGCTGGTATGGTGATTTTTTCCAAGGTGGACCTCGTCCGGGGATATCATCAGGTGCCTGTACACTCACTGGACATTCCCAAAACAGCAGTGATCACGCCGTTTGGTCTTTTTGAGTTCCTGAGAATGCCTTTCGGCCTTAAAAACGCGGCTCAATCTTTTCAACGCCTCATGGACTCGGTTTTACGGGAGCTGCCTTTTCTTTTTGTGTACTTGGACGACATCCTGGTGGCGAGCACGTCCAAATCTCAGCACCTGGCGCACCTCCGAACACTTTTTGAGCGGCTCAGCCAACATGGGCTAATTGTCAACCCCGCCAAGTGCCAGTTTGGTCTCTCCACCATTGATTTCTTGGGACACAGAGTCACTAAAGACGGTGCAGTCCCTCTCCCATCAAAGGTGGAGGCGGTCGCCCAGTTTCCACGCCCGCTCACTGTCAAAGCCCTGCAGGAGTTCCTCGGCATGGTGAATTTTTACCACCGCTTCATCCCTCTAGCCGCCCAGCTCATGCGGCCCTTGCACGAGGCCTTGAAAGGTAAACCCAAGCACGCTGTGGACTGGACTGAGAGCAGGGTCAAGGCCTTTGCTGACACTCAGGCAGCCCTGGTGAACGCCACCATGCTGGCACATCCTTCTCCCACAGCCTCCATCGCCATCACCTCGGACGCCTCCGACTGCGCTGTCGGTGCCGTCTACGAGCAGTGGGTATGTGACATAATTCACCCTTGTTCTTTAGTGTGGTTCTACACACTGTTATTTCATGCAGTTGTTTAATGTTATGTGTTATGCATGTAAGTATGACTGTTCCGGGATCGTGGTCCCTTTAACTAATCTGTGTGTGTGATGACGTAGAGCCCCATGCTTGTTTTGGTTCCGGGACAGCGCTATTTTGAGAGTTCAAGTTTTCCTATGCAAATTAAACGACACACGAACTCGTGTGCTCAACGTGAGAAATTGTCTCTTGCTTTTTAATGCAATTTCCACACCCCAATATATTTACAAGCGTTTGCATAAATGTGAGAAATTGTTATACAGTAGAATACAGAACACATACAAAACCAGAACACTACATGTCCACCATACCATACTATTCCATCTGACAGTTGCTATAACCTACCAAAGCAACCAAGTGTCAATCTGAGCGTCATTCAACTTGGCTTTTTTCACCAGTTGCCTGAAACCATTGGGAGGACATTCCCATGGCCTGGTCTCAGTAAATTAAGAAGCCAGGTCTGGAAATTAAATAGAACAGGCGCTTACAATGCTAACGGCGCACAGGCAACCGCTGCTAATATTCCACTTCAGTGAGTTCAAGGCTGCCACTATTCAGAATATAAACAACATGTTATTCCCTTAGACAGAGAGCCACTTACTGGCCACACTGGGAGAGGGTTCAGGGATGGGTGAACGCCACACAGTTAAGTAAAAAAATCAAATGTATCACTTAAGTGCAGTGTGCGAGTAAAAACATCTCTTGTATCACAGTGATGGTCCTCGATAGATTTGAATACAGTGAAAAAGGTTGAAAAGATTCCAAAAGGTGTTGAGGATGACTCCCCCTTACTCAGAAGGTAGAGCGAGAAACTGTTAGGGGGTACCGGAGAACCCAAACGCAGGACCCAGACTCGGAGTTCAGACACAAATAGTCCTTTAATTTGAATGTGTCGCAGGGAGGAACCAGGATAGGGACAGGAAAGGGACAGGCAGGTAATGTGACTGGCACATGAGCGAAAGACAGGCAGACAGGTAGTCAGGCAGTCAGGCTGGTAGGCAGGCGGGTAGCGGAGCGGGCTGGCGGGAGACAGGTCGCGATCCTGGGCAGAGGAAAAACGGGTTACACTCCAAGGTGAAACACAGAGATACCATATGTGACGGCTCTCTAACCATACTGGTTGAAACAACGATCTGGCGATGAGTGGTTGGGAAGCCGGGGTTCTTATATGGTGGTTGATTGCCAAGTGGTGACAGGTGTGGACGCCGGGCAGGTGCCGCTGATGACGCAGGGGCGGCACCGGAGTCTGGCGCCACGCCCACCAACACGTCGGGGAACCCCGATGACACAGTCGCAACCGTGACAGAAACATAGAGAAGGACATCCCTCCTTAAAGGGATCCCTCCTTAAATCAACGCAAAAACATTCCGAACTCTGAATTCTGATTTCAAAGCTCGGCAATAATTAATGATTAATGGTGAACACACAATATGGATCCATTCATACCTAGATCAATTGGTAAAGATATATTGCTTTTGTTATGCCATCTCTACAATAATCATCATCATCATCAATAATCATTGCATTTACAGTATATAGCGCTTTTCAAGACTCCCGAAGTGCTTCACATTGTGTGTCGATCATACCTGGACGGTGTGATTCAGAGCCGTGCACGTACAGATCATCAACCCGCGCTAACGCTATGTGTGCTGTACCTCCCCATCTCCGTCCCACGCAACCATTCCCAGTCCTCCTGTAAAGTTCACACAGTGATCTAAGTCGTTCTCTTATTCATATTTAATGAAAACTATATGTGTATGTGTGTGTGTGTATCTGAGTAGACCACTCATAAATAACCCTGCATACATGAATATTAACAGGTTATATGCCATGTATCTATCGAGCGGATTTCCATGGTAACGGCACTTGCGGATGCAGCAGGAAAAAAAAGAAACAAGAAAAGGGGAAAGGGGTGAGGTATGCATCAGTATCAGAGTTAATACATGCCATTTAGCTTTGAAATAATCTGGTTACTACCAGTTCCAGGCTATTTTAAATGGAATAGGGCATTTGCATGTGCCATTTCAAAGACTGCTGTTTTGAAATGCCAAAGGCGAGCCCTCAACAGTAGTAGGCATGCATTAACCATCATAGCGTTACCGCTGTCAAGGGCTCTTGTATTGTAATTTGCTCTAAATATAATATCAGGGACAATTAGATATAATGTATGTACATGTGGATGAGACCACACTAAGATCTTATCAAATAGATGTAATTAAAACGGAAGACATAATTGTATTAAAGTAAATAATCACATCTGTGACTACCGATGTTTACCTGTTAATAAGTTCTTGAATTGGAAAGATTCCGTGAAAAGGTTAATCCTTCCAAATTCCAGTTGTAGCCTGTATTGTGTTGACATTGTAGTTTATGGTACATCTTTAAAAGAATGGCACTGTTACACTCAGTGTACATGCAGTGCAAGTGAACCTTCTGTTTCAGCTCAGCTGGGAAATTAAAACAATGGTTTTGGGATGAGAGTTCTATTAATTAGTCATTGAGACTGAGTTGTTATCCCCATGGTAACGGCCCAAGCTGACTTTATTTATTTTGTACGTTTTACTACCAGTGTTTGCCAGAGATTGATTTATTGTGGCTTCTCACCACCAACATTGACTTCCACATATTGACTTTAAATGCTTTTTACTATTTAAGTAGCTGCAAGCGGACCTGACCACTTAGTCACATTTCCCTCCATGGAATGCCCTACTCATGAAAATATGTCTTATTGGATTGTACTTAATGGCCATAAACTCAGCAAAATTGCACCTTTACGGACAGCTTGAGTCAAGAACACTGAAAAATGTAATAAAGTCATTTAAAGCTACTATATGTAAGAATCAGTGCATTCTGAGCTCCGTAGGTTGAGACAATAACATTCAGAAACTTAATGTTAGTTCTAACAAAGTATGTAAAACGTA